>JAGFPH010003700.1:64291-95276 GCA_018207615.1 Philaenus spumarius
TTTTTTTAAATATATAGATAACCAACGATTTAAATTCATGACAGTTTCCACTTCTGTTGGCAGTCCCACGGCTGCTTTTTTATTAGCGAATTTCCGTAGGAAAGTTGAGCAATTGAAGTGACCCTTATGGTGAGACCTAAAGTTGGAAGTAGTAAATGAGCACCAATCATAGTCTCCAGAACATATTTTGATGTGTCATTGAACATTTTTATCCTATTACTTTAAATGAGCAATTCTTGAATCTATCTTTGTATCTGTCGCGGATCTCGAAAACGGCTCTAACGATTTTGATGAAATTTTGCATACAGGGGTTATTTGACGTCAGGAATTGAATGCGCTAGGTCTTATGTCTTCAAAAACGCGCATAAAGTCTGAAAATGCGCATACAATTTTAAATCTGAACTTCTTTTTATACAGCCTTTCGAGTAATTTAGAAGGCGAATAGTACAGCTTCTTTTCATACCTCCTTCAAAGTCACTAAAAATTCGGATACATTATAGATACGATCCAGATGTTAAAAATACTAAACGATGCTCGTTCACCCAGGTACAAACGAGCCAAAGATTAGAGAGAGCCTTTAGAGAGTTTTCCAACTGCGAGCGAAGCGTCCAGGGGCAGAGCCCCTAGTTTGTATTTATTTGAATATGTGTGTTCGTACTTTAACGCCGCATTTTTAAGTCCAATTTGGTCCAAATTTGGTACACACGTTGGTAAGTCACTCAGACGAGTTTGTTAACCAAAACAATCCAACAACTGGAAGCACGTTTTTTGATTAAAACTAACTATTTTTTTACATTTTCGTACTAGGTAGAATTAAATTTGTTGGGGTTTTTATCTAAAAAAATCTAATGTATGATGTTATTCTGCACATTTCGTTTTTTTACGCGATCTTATAGCTCACTTGGTTCCCACAAAATCGACCAAAACGTAAAATACCATAAAAGCACCCGGTTCAAATCCACGTGGTGGATTTTACCTTGGGGGCATCTTCTAAACCGAAGCCAAAGGCCGAGTTTATACGCTGCGAGCGAAGCGAAGCAGTTCATAATCCGATGTCGAAAAGTCAATTAGCAAAAACGCAAAGCGAGTTTTTCCGCTGCGGGTGGAACGAAGGAGGACGTGAATCGAAGCTGGAGCCTTAGGTGCAAACACATTCTACTGAAATATTTGGTACACAGAGGCAGCTATTCAACGCTTTCGTAAGTAGAACAATTTCTAAAATAGTCGGTGCAAACTCTAAAGCATATAAATATAATGCTCAACTGATGTCAGTGATTCAGATTATAATTTTTTAGCCGAATTTTTGAAGAAAATTAGAGCTATTACACTCGGCCCAACTTGTAAACGGTTCGTCGGAGGAGGGTAAAACTTCGTTTCTATCCGTTTCAGACCATTTGGAGCCGATACCCAAAATTCATGGCTTTAATATATATGTATGTTTTATTCCCGGATTGATAAGTGGTAGTAAATATGCTTCAAAATTGCTGATTTTTTGGTGAAAGGTCCTAGTAGGAGTCTTCAGATACTATTTTTTTTTGTTTTTCGATCCGATTCAAAATGGCGGAGTTATATCGATTAATCGTTTTTGGGTAGGGATTTAAGGGTTTATAAGTATATGGGGTTTTCCCACCTTGATAAAATTGTAGTAAATATGCTTCAAAATAGCTGAAATTTTAGTTAAAGGGTCCTTGAAGGATGCCCCAGACACTTATATTTTTATTTTTCGGTTTTACACAAAAATGGCGGCTTGTTTGATTCAAACCAAAATGGCAAAGTTAGAGCGAGGAAATTGCATTATTTCTCCCACTCATAAGCCCGTGTGAAATTTTTGAGCATTATCGTTCGAAAGGTAATTAAATTTACTACAATCCTGTACAAAGGTAATTCAGGTAAGTCCCGGAACAAATAACAAAATTCATAGGAAGCTCCTGATAAATGATTTTTTCACTATCCGTGTAAGATTTTTGAGCAATTTCTCCCACTCATAAGCCCGTGTGCAATTTTTGAGCTATATCGTTCGAAAGGTAATTAAATTTACAACAATCCTGTGCAGAGGTATATTTGGAATAGTCCCCGGAACTAAGAACAAAACTGATAGGAAACTCAATTGTTTTTTTTCATTATCAATGTAAGGTAATTGGGCAATTTCTCCCAATCATAAACCCGTGTGCATTTTGTGAGCAATATAATTCGAAAGGTAATTACATTTACTACAATCCTGTGCAAAGTTATTTCAAATACAGTTTCCGGAACAAGGAACAAAATTTTGATAAGAAGATCCCAATAAATGTTTTTTCATTATCAATGTAAGATAATTACGCAATTCTCCCACTCACAAACCCAAGTGCAATTTGTGAGCTATATCATTCGAAAGGTAATTAAATTTACTATAATTATGTGCAAATGCATATTTGGAACAGTTTCCGGAACAAGGAATAAAACCCATAGGAAACTCTCATTATATAATAATAGTTATTCCCTGATAAGAAAATTCGGCTATAGTAATGCGGCAGTGCTGCTTACGGGGATTTTTTTTAGAAAGTGAGCGTTTTCTCACTAACTACTTTTTATTCTTTTGCTAGCAAAAAAATCTTCTACGATTTGACGAATGTTAAACAAAATGATAAACTTTATAAATTTTCTGACCATTTCGGGGAATTTGTTTGATGACTGCTTTACACTAATAATAGTAGGTATATGCTACCCAGTAAGCTACCTAGAAAATAAATTACCATTCAAACTAGCTGAACTGTTTCTAAAATTTTAAATAGGCCTACATAATTGCTTCAAATATTTTACTTCTTAAATATTAATAAAAATAAAAGCTTTTAAAACAAAAATTTGATATGTAACCAAACAGTTTCATCTATAAAGAAACCACGAGATAGCTCATAAAATTAATACAAGTGTTAATGTAACTGTTGTGTTGAGGAGCTATAACATCGCGTTAAAATTTGACACTCGCGTTTATCATCCAGGAACCACGGCTAAAAACAGAAGTTTTATGTTCTTAATCGCCAATAAACATCTTGGGATTCTTTCAGTCCGACGCTGAAATGTCCAATTCGGAACATTCGGTGGCGCTAGGCGGGCCTGTCACTTTGCCAACAGATAAAGCACAGATGCTCTGGAATGTTAGATTAATAACAGATGATAAGTTAAAAGCTTCGTGATAAAGTTCGGACAGATCAGCTGTGCGGATTGTTGCCTGACATGAGTTGGACGGCTATAAGTCAGGGTGGCGGCAAGAAGCCCCTCCCTGCGACATAAGTTGCTCAACAGAACCTTAAGCTGTGAAGCCGTTGACCGGTTGAATGTGGTTTTACTGATATAATGTCTAAATGTTGAGAAATATTTGGAGCCGAGTGAGATAAACATGAATTTATGGTTCTAGCTTTACATACCTACGAAATTTAATCGTACCAAAAACAACTTTGAGGATAAATTTCTTCGAGGATATGGTTCAATTTGAGAATCAATTATTCATATTTGTGAATTGATTGCAAATTTTGAACTTATATTAAAAAAAACATTGGGTATGCTTAAGACCACACGTTGGAAGTGACAACTTCTATGACCGATTTATATTTTTAACAGTATTAATATTAGATAAGAATAAAGGTCAACAAATTACACAAGTAAATATATATCGTGAAAAAATATTATATCATAATTTGAAATTGCATAATTATAATAGTATAATATTATAATATAATAATTATAACATAACAATATAATAATTATAATATTATAATATTGTAATATTATTATGCAATAATGTAGAATTCTAAGAATAATTCAATATGTAAGGGATAATTATTATAATAATTATTAAAATATTATAATATAATAATTATAATATTATAATACCGTATTATTATATATTATGTATCTATAATATATTATGTATTATAGCTGAGTCTGTGTGCGTTTTGAGACAGTGTTTTTTTACCGCTTGTCTATGTGCTTTTACGCGATTTGTATTAGAAAAAGCTTTCGTATTTTTTCCTCGTTTTTTTGTATTTATTCTGGATGCGACCGAACTGCATCTGATGATGATGTACACTGATCTGATAGGGTTAGAAGTTGAGAAATTTGGAGACCATCGTCTGAAACCAGGGATTGGGAAGCTGACTGTATTTCCTCCTCACTAATATCCATTGGGTTGTCAGGTGAAGAAGGTGTGAGAGGAATGAGAACATCAAAGAGGCCTCTCGTCAGTTCCTCAGTAAACCTTAGCCTCTAAATCGGTTGACCAAAACTCTCCCACAACAATTCCATCTCTGTATACCTGAAATTCATAAAAAATATTTCGGATGCTGCTTGAATTTCACAGGAGGTTCCAAAGGTTACCGGTTTGCTCATATGTGCGATATATTCTTTTTTGTTTTTTGTTTAATAAATATCTCCTGTTACTTTTAAAGTATATGATTTGAACCTGCGTCAAATTGTTTAAAACATGACTAACAACTCTGGTCCTCACCTCAAACTTCAGTGAATCAGTGCCATGTACAATTAAAGCCAAATAGTAGAACAAGCATTGGCCATCTTGCCTAGATGAAACTACCCTGTGAGGAATAGATACTCCATTAACGTGTGTGACCTCCATTGTTGTAATATGAAGCTAAATTTAATATTTAAGTGAGTAATAATAAGTTACAGTAAAATAAAATATTGTAAAATATTACTTTGTCAAAATGTACAAAATGTAAAATTTTGTCTAAACTTACTTTCAGTTAGACAAAATTCAATCTTCTTTACAAAACTTAAAACGTACAAATATAATAATAATTATTATTACTATCCCTTTTTATTCTTAGAATTCTATGTAGAGTGCATACATTAATACCTCACTCAAAATCATTAGTCACTAAATAAATAATGCTTACATTATAGTGGTCACTATTTTTCGCATACTTATTATAATATAATATTATAAAATTACTCCACGCAGAAAATGTATTTTTATTCGCTAATCACAGTTTGTATATCTTATACTTTCCTGATGCAAGGCGCAGTTTAACTAGTGGCATAGGTTCACTAACACTAGAGTATTTCTGCATTGAGTCTTCGCGTATTGTTTATTCAAACGGAATAAGCTTTCAACTTTTTGTTTATTTACTTGCATAGTTTTCTAGAAAACTGCAAAAATGTTGACGTAACAAACTGCAACCGATGACTAAACCAAGAGTTGAACATTTCTAGAACAAATAACTGTCGAAATAAACAATCGCGTCGAGTTGGAAAAGTCTAGAAACGTATAACCGTCACCGGTCACAGGTGTATAGATAGATTGATGGAAAGTTATTAACAAGTTACCGATGAGCGAAATAATCTAACAAAGACACAATTTCCATTTGTGCCAGTTTAAACAATTTGATCGCGCAGCTGAAACGCTGACCTGAGTTGGTCGAATTTATAGATCTAAGTTAATATGTTTTAGGGTTTCGACCAACTATTTCGGAAATTGATCTAATTTTGTTTGCACCTCAGCCACCATTCACGCAATGCTTCGTCCCACTCGCAAGGGAAAAACTCGTTTTTCAAGTTTACACATCTATCTTATTACGGCCTCGAATTATCCTCCACGTGGATTTGAACCGGGTACTTTTATGGTATTTTAACCTTTTGATCGAGAATAATCTTCTATGTGTTTTATTTAGATAATACCCCCAAAAAGATTCATTTACTATAGTACGAAAAATCTCAAACATTTTTTACTTTCTGTTGTTGAATTTTGACTAACGAACTTGTTCTAGTGATTTAGAAAACCGAAACCAACGTACGTACAAAACCAAATTTGGACCAAATCGGACGCAAGATGCGGGGCTTAGACTCAATATATATAACATTTTTAATGACACCCCAAAACGTGTTCTTTTGACCATGGTAGGTGGTCATCCCGACCTCAGGTCTCACATAAACGTCACTACAATATCTCATCTTTCTTATGAAATTCGTTAATGTCGTAAACGATGGCTTAGTTACTGTTTTTAGACCTCACATAAAAAATATAATTTAGTCACACAATATACTCGAAACATGTCCAGTTTCCCCATAATTATTTATGGTGTTCATGAAAAAAGTGTTCCTTTTATTATGGTTCAATGTCTAGAAAAAACGTTCTACCGTGGGTTTATAGACTGAAGTGCCACCTGGTGACAGGTATTGTGCCGGTGCCTGATGCCGAAAAGTGAAAATTAATTTTGTTTTTTTTATTCTATTTTTTATTGTTTTTTTATTGTATTTTATACGACTTATTGTTTCTTAATTTGTATTTCTTTGTTTGTTGTTGTTTATTTCTTGATTTATTTAGTTGTAAAGTAATTAAATGTGCAATTTTTCATTTTTGTATTATTAGAATGAAACAATTTATAGTGTTGGCTTCTTTTTAAGCCAACCTCAGTTTGCACATACATGTCCTAATTTACATTTTTTTAAATGAGAAGTAATGAAGGTCTATATATTTGTAACATGCCTCCTTCTAGTAATCTGCAAAAAACAGTGTAGTGTTCTGATTGAATATTTAAAAAAAATAATTCTAACTAATCAGTTTAAGTACTTCCTACATTTTTCTAATATCTAAAAAAAACTACTTTTTCACCAAAAACTCTTCATTTTTATAACTACAAAATAACATGTTCAAATTATAAATCTGTTTTAAGAGGCTGACATTTCTGTAAGACAGTTACTTTATTTCTCGATTTTCTCAGTTCACCAAGCACTTTAAATTGAATGGTCACAAGGAGAAGGGGGTTGCATGTAACAAATTTGAGTTGCTAATCAAACCCCTTATTTCGGGCGGAGGGTGACAATTTACCACAATGGCAAAAGATACTTCACGTGATCATATAAATGTTCCCCAAAGAGCATTAGATTATGTTTACCCTTTCAAAAGTTGTAGTTGGGGGGAGATTTTTGATATGGTTTAGTGCCACCTGGTAGAAATTCCTTAAAATACATTTAAAAATCATACCTTCCCATAAATTATTCGAGCAAACAGTATCATCACTACAACTTAAAGTTTTTGGTAAAGATGATTACTTCTACAATAGGTCTACTACCAAGCCAATGTTTTAAATTTGTGAGTCGTTACTTTTTATAAAATTTTTTGAAAATATTTGAAATTAAGTTTACTCAATAAGTGCAATAAAATATACAAGGTGTCTTTTTTAACCATTGGGCCACCATTGGTAATTTGTAAACTAATGGGGATACCAATAAACTAATAATGCTACTAAAACAGCAAACTTTAAATGGGGATCCTTACCTTGTTTTACTTTCTCGCTATACTATAGTATAGAGAAAGTATAGTGATCGGAAAAAAAATCGATGTTGAGTTTTTTGTGGAATTATCCGTTTTGGGACCCCCTGAGTCCAAAAAAGTGGTTTTTACAAAGTGTCTGTATGTATATCTGTATGTATACAAAGCTAGAGCGAAAACTATTCAATCGATTTACAAATTTACACCAAACATGTCAATTAGACACATATAGATGCACGAAAAAGGGTTTTGAAAATTTTTGAAAATCAAACCCCTTTTTGGCTAAAAACCCTCCAAAAAATCAGTTATTATTTTTTTATAAAAACACGGCTCTAACGATTTTGATCAAATTTGGCTTATTTGTAGCTCTTAATGTATCTTACCATATGCAGAAACCCGTAGCTTTCTAAAAATTCTTGTTTCGCTAATAACAATAATAACAGATTTTTGGTGGTTTTTTGGCCAAAAAGGGGGTTGTTTTTCAAATATTTTCAAAACCTTTTTTCGTTCATCTATACAGGCCTAATTTCTGTATACAGATTGTGTTCTGTGCAAATTTGTTTGAAATCGATAGAATAATTTTCTCTCTAGCTAATAATAATAATATTTATTAGTTAATCTCCTACTTTAATATCACCTCTCCTACCCCACCTACAATTATGAAGTCACAGTGAATCTGTTTAATAATTTAAATATGTTTGTGAGAAAGTATGTGCCAGTTCCTGGTACCGTTAATTTTTTAGTATTATTGTTTAACGTTGTAAACATAACCTCAAAGTATATAATCTACGCTAGATTTTGTTCAAGTATTACAGATGATGGGTGAAATCAGCTGTATATTATATTGTTACTCAAGTGCGTACGTATCTAATAATTGCAAAATAATATCCTATATTTATTTTGTTTTATAAAACACTAAAAAGGTTTAATTCTAGAACAAAATATCTAAAACCATTGTTAATTCTGGTCAAAAAACGCGCTTACGGTTGGTTGACTTTTTTGGCTAACGAACTCATACAAGCACATTAGACAACCAACGTGTGTACCGAATTTTGTAGAAATCGGGCCTAAAATACGGCCGCTAGAGTACTAACACACACACACATATATACATAAAATTAGACTAACTGCCGTAGATATTTAGTCAAGAGACATCGGGCGGCACAATTGAACATCTCGATTGTAAAACCCAACCGCGGCTCGATTGTTGACTCAATTGTTATTTTAAACAATGGTAATTTTAAAATCATCTCGCAATCGCGCATCAATACTGATGAACAATTCCTCTAAGCACCTACATCTATAGATAGCTTACTCAACTAACTATTCCATCGTACAGTGAACCTTAACATTATTTATGGATATAACTTACATGTATATATACATATACTAGCTGACCCGTACGGCGATGCCCGTGGTGGTTGGTATTTTCAGTCTTTTTAACGTAATTGTATTCTTTTTAAGTGTTCAGTCAGTGAGTGGTGTTTGGCTTTTATATAATATATTGATCTTAAATAATAAAAGCACTATTGTCATAATAATAAAAGATCTGAAATTATGATTTTAGTAACTTTGATCCCCCCAAACCCCTCCTAAAATTTCGAAATTTTTCATGCTCTTTCTTAGTGAGCATTTATGGCCCTAGAGGAAGCTACATACCAAATTTAATTCCAATCCATTCAGGAGTTTTGAAGAAATCGTGATTTAATAACTTTGATACCCGAATCCCCCTAAAATTTCGAATTTTTTCAAACCCTTTCTTAGTAAGCACCTATGGCCCTAGAGGAAGCTACATACCAAATTTCATTCCAATCCATTCGGTAGTTTTGAAGAAATCGTGATTTAATAATTTTGATCCCCAAACCCCCCTAAAATTTCGAATTTTTTCAAACCCTTTCTTAGTGAGCACCTATGGTCCTAGAGGAAGCTACATACAAAATTTCATTCCAATCCGTTCGGTAGTTTTGAAGAAATCGTTTTTTAACAACTTTGATCCCCCCAAAACCCCTAAAATTTCGAATTTTTTCAAACCCTTTCTTCGTGAGCACCTATGGCCCTATCGGAAGCTCATACCAAATTTCATTCCAATCCTTTTGGTAGTTTTGAAGAAGTCATTTTTTAATAACTTTGAACCCCCCCCAAACCCCCCCTAAAATTTTGAATTTTTTCAAACCCTTTCTTAGTGAGCACCTATGGCCCTAGAGGAAGCTACATACCAAATTTCATTCCAATCCGTTTGGTAGTTTTTGAGAAATCGTGATGTGTGAGTCAGTGAGTCAGTGAATCAGTGAGTCAGTGAGTCAGTGGGTTTTGGCTTTTATATATATAGATATACAGTTTTTAAAGACACGCCAAAACGTGTTCTGGTAATCATGGTCGGTGCTCATTGACTACTATTGACTTTCCTATGAACATTCGCTACCAAACAATTTAGCGCACTTTATATCCAGTATTTCAAAGTATATCGGTTAGATTGTTTATACCACTTCTTCCAAGGCCTTCTTCATATACATAACATACACCTGTGTAATAAAATGCACGCGTAATTCGGTCAACGAGTGTTTCACTTCGTTTATCTATGATTGCATTACCGAAGTAAGCCTGTCACGTGACCACGGCTTGGCAAAGGTTCAGAGGTAGAGTTACGAGTAAACATGTTGACGAGTGTTTACATGTGCGTGTTCAAGGCCTTCCTGTTAGGTTGTATTGATATATGACGTATACATTGGTAGAATGGAAATGTACCCGAAGATATAATTCTATTTTAATGACAAGTTTATTCATAACTAGAAACATTGCTCCTGCTCATTTCACTCACTAACCCCAAACAGATTATGGTGAAAGCAATGCAAACAAATTATTGCTTAGTCTTATATTTTCATGGAAATTACGATTGAGTGTTGTGACCTATGCATAGCTAATGTAAAACAGAGTTCCAATATACATGAACAATCCCTATAATTCGAATTGCAGCATGCGTTATAATTTCACCATTAATATTAAAATAATTATTCGATCAACATTTCAAATAAATTTTGATATTATCAACTAAAGGGGGAAGAGTATAATGTGTTTTCAACTAAAGTCAATCACCAGATGTTTGACTTATATCTACTTATATAAAGCTAGACGGTAACACTGATTCATTGACATTAATTATTAGGCACTTTCCTTAATCGGACCCCCCTCAACCTTATACTTGAATTAAAACTCTCGACGAGAAACTTTTGGGAAAATTGCCAGAAGTTAACATTTTTTAATTTTGCAAGCACCTTTTGGGCGGGAAAGATTTTTTAGATTTTAAAAAAATTTTCTTTTGTTCACTTTGAGCGCGTTTTATAAGAAAACGGTAAGAGATAGCAAAAATGTTAAATACAAAAGTTGTAGAAAATTTAATTTCTGACTAACGATTTTTCATCAGATTTAAGATCCAATCATCTGTTTAGCCACTATTCATCCGAGAAGGGAAGCTCCGCCCAACGTTCTTAAAGCTAGACGATTTCACCGATTCACTGACATTAATTATTAGGCACTTCCCGTAATCGTACCCCCTCGACCTCATACTTGAATTTAAGCTCATGACGAGAAACTTTTGGGAAAATTGCCAGAATTTAACATTTTTTAAATTTTGGAAGAACCTTTAGGGCGGGAAAGATTTTTCGATTTTTTCAATTTCTTCATTTTTCTACTTTGAGCGCATTTTGTAAGAGAACGGTAAGAGATAGCAAAAAATGTTAAAAACAAAAGTTGTAGAAAATTTAATTTCAAAGAGGAAATTTTCCGTCAGATTCAAGATCCAATCATCCCTTTAGCCGCTATTAACCCAAGAAGAAGCTCCGGCAAACAATCCTTCAAATTTCCCATGTTAATCTTATGGAGATAATGTTTAATGAGCTTCAGTCAGCTGCCAAATAAAACAGCTGATTTGTGCTCGGTCACCTATGTACAAACGAGCCAAAGATTAACGAGATTCTTTAGCAAATTTTCCAACTGCGAGCGAAGCGAAGCAGCTATCTCAAGCCGAAGGCCGAGGCGGGGTTGGGACGCGAAGCGTCCAGGGGCAGAGCCCCTAGTTACAGTATAAGCCTTTTGTTTGCTTTTTCCTAATAAAACAATTATATAAAAAAAACTGTTAGTTATGAATAATAATTACCTGATTATTTTTGATTGCAAATAACGTGTTTTGGTTCATTGTAGGCCTAACCTAAATTCATGTTAAGTTTCTCAACCAAATCAGCTGTTTTTTTTAACACGCTTTTATTAGCTTAGTATGTATCTATGTAACGTAATCTTTGAACGTGATTTTCATCCCCTTCAAAACGTCGGATTGATTTGAAACTTTTCGCACTTATCAAGGACAGATAACAATGCAATAATATAAATAGTTTGTCCCATTATCCTTGCCAGAACCTTCAGGATTAGAGATTTTTTATAGCTTGACCTGTAGGTAATGGAATCTTTCATAGTAATTTTAACCAACTTAAAGACGTCGGACTAACTTGAAAATTTGAACACGTGTCAAAGACCCATGACAATACAATAATTTACATACACCCCCACCCCCTATCCCCGCAGCCCCCTAAATTTTACATACATAATTTTAAATCTATTGTCACACGTACGTTAAAATAAAAAATCAAATCTCTTGATTACTAGTGTAGGCTACTTTTGATTCCGTTTTGAGGCTAAAAAATAAGAAAATAAATTATAGTTTAAAAAACATTCTTTAATAGCAAACCGAACTAAAAATTTTAAAATAATTGTAAAAAAGTGTGGGGTTCGTTTTACTAAATATTTTATAATAACTCTACTTGTATTAATATCTACAAATAAAATATTTGTAACATTTGATGAAAGGCACCCCACGCTTTCTACAATGGTTTTTAATCCCTCTCTAATGGTCTCATTTTACTTTAAATTCAGTCCAAATTTGGTACAATATTTGGTTTTCTAAGTCGCTCGGATGAGTTAGTTAACAAAAAATTTAAAAAACCAAAACAAACAAAAATATACAACAATCGGAAGAACGTTTTTTGACCGAAAGTAGTAAAAATGTTTTGAGATTTTTCCTACTACTATTACACTTTTTTGGAGTTTTATATAAAAAAAATAAGTATAGTAGATTATCCTGCACATTTGGTTTTTTACACGACCTTATAGCCCCGTCTGGTCCCCCCAAATCGGTCAAAAAGTACAATACCATAAAAGTACCATACACAATGAGTTTTTCCACTGCGAGCGAAGCGAAGCAGTCAATTATTTGAGGGCGCAAGGTCGTGATGCAGACGAGCAAATCGCAGTCCATAACAAAAGGCAGATAAGTCGAAGTGCAAACTCCCAAAGATGCGAGCAGAACGAAACAGAGTGTGGGAATGGGCTGTAGGCTGAGGCGCAAACGATATATTTCATACACGGAGGCAGCTATTCAGCGTCTTCGTTAGTAGACCAATTTCCCAAATACCCTAAAACATACAAACTTAGTTTTGGAATTTCACTCAACTCATGTCATCGGTTCATCTGCGTGATTTAATTATTTTTCTCTTTCAATTATGTTTTTAAAAAAGACAGTAGCTTCCGGAGCGCAATATGTAATTACAGATAAGTTGTTACAACGCAATAAATGTGGTTTTTCCTGGTGTCATAAGGCTGAGTTGTTCACTTTTAAGGTTGGTTAAAAAAATACCTGTATGAATAGACAATAAAATTATTGACTGAAACCGGTGGAATAGAATCAGGGAATACCGAGTTTAGAAATTACTCTTTTGTCAGGTTTAATGTCAAGCTAAGAAGCGGTTTTATTAAACGACTGGTAGCCCCGTGAAAAATCACGGGCAGACTAGTGAAACATCCGTTAATAGCACAGTGGCCTGGCAACAACCAACAATCGCAGCTTCTTTAACTTCTTGTTTATTTGGGAGCATAGTTGTGTAAATTTGACTCTGGTTTTGAGTATTCAAAAATATAAAACAATTTTGAAATACAGCATAAAAAGTTTTACACGAGAAGAAATCTTTAAAAACATTTCAAATTACATTTTGCGAATTTGTGAAAATAAAACTATATACACGGTTTGCGAAACAAGTATTACGTTTGAGCGAGTTTATTTACAAACAAATGGATCCGACGTGCTGCGTCAAATAACAGTTGAATCGCGTTTTCATCGTTAATTTAATGGCTTTGCAGGACTTTCCAGAAATACGTTTCAGAGCTGGTAAAACCAAGTCGTAAATCCAACATCAATCAAACAAATGCTACTTTCACTAACAGTTCAAGTTCACGTCCAAATTTTTAATAGCAGTTCAGGTGTTGTTTGAAATTTGACATGCACGGTTTATAAGTTTAATAAAATCAAAGACTATATTTTATTTTTAAAGTTTAAAGTTATATATATATAGGAAGTCCAACTTCGAATGTCCGAAACTTTAGGGAGTTATTTGTCTGCTAAAAACAAGCATATAATACAATATAACATGTGTCCTATCTCAATCTGTGTTCTGTCCGTCAGTCTGTATGTGATTTTTACAAATACCTTAATTTAAAATTTTAAAAACAAAACAATAAGATACGTATATTTATTAGCGAATTTAGATAGGAATGAGGTATTGTAGTGACTCTTATGGTGAAACCTGGAGCTTATGGAGTCGGGAATGGTCTATGAGCAACAATCATCCCAGAACACTTTTACGATGTCATTAAACGTTTTATGCAGCGCCGGAACTAAGGGGGCATGTTGGAGGGGCGGGGCGCCTAGCCGGATCCTCCAACCCAGACACAAGCCGCTGGAAAAATCAAAGAAATAGGACTAATTATTTTCTATATGTTACAAGTTACAATTTATCAAATAATAAAGCATTATTTCAATTTTAATCGATTTGGTTTTTAACGTCTTCAATTTTTTTTCTGATTTGCAGTAATCATATTGCAGATGTCAAACATGAAAGCGGTCATGTTAATTCGCCCGGATTTTTTACCATTTTGCAAGCATTTTTTTTTCAAAAATTCGCTAAATATAGTAATTTTGGTATTAAATTTGCTTTTTGACAAGCTGCTGGATTTGTCTGAAACTATGAAATATTCTTTCTGGAAGAATCTCAATGTCAAGCCCCCCCCCCCCCTGTTTATATCATTTGTAGATAATTTACCAGTGGTGACAAAAAATAAAAATCAACAAATAAAGTTTTATTGAGATCATTGAATGTTTTTGTCAGTGGACAAAATGCCTTTTGTCAGTCTGAAACCTCTGAAATGTCGTAGTTTGCTACTGGAACGAACAGGTACGTCATTTGGTCCTGCACAAATTTGTGCTGCGATATCTGGTGAGTGGATTCAACCAATTAATTAATTAATTCCTTTGAAATGGCTTGGGAAGCATTTCACCCATATTGGAGCAGAAATCCAAAACACTGTTGTCATTGACAATTTTACAAAATTGTTGCAGCTAATCCGCAGCTTGCCATTATCTGGACCAAAGACGTCATGGATTTGTCAACATCTAATAATCACTCGTCTTTCATGGCCGTTCCTCATTTATGACTTCAACAAGGGAGCTCTGATTGAAATGGAACTCTAAATGCTTAAAAAGTTGGTTAAACTTAGCCGAACCCATGGATACTAGCATGTTATATCGTTCAACCAATAACTTTGGCTTTGAACTGACATCCATAACAACCTACTTTAGTCAGTTTAATATCACCAAAAGTTTTAAAATTTTCAACAGAAGAAGAATCTAAGCAAATCTGTCCAATGAAAAATTAAAAAGGATTTTTATCGGAAATGTCTAGAAAAGTTTCAAACTAATAAGACTAGCCTACATGTTTCTAAAAAAACCAAGACAGATTCCCAAATCACGAGAGGTTTTACACAAGAAGACGGAGAACAATAATACATGGTACATGCTCAGAACCTAGCTATGCAGCAAGACTTGGCAATCATTGGTGAATTCTGTATGCCGCCAGGCTTGATGTGGAGGGCATTTTTGCATGAATGGACACCCCAGATGATACAATTTTATGCGAAACTCTCTTCAAAATACTTTACCAGATCCCAAGAATTTGGAGCGACGGGATAAGACAACACAATCAAAATGTTCTCAATGCGATTTTGGCCCTGCAGTACCAAACACATTTTTGTTAGCTACCTGACTGTATCCGAAAGGTGCCCAGACATAACTGCCTACTCTATCAGCGCAAAACAGCTCATCATAGTTGAACTCACTGTACCCTGGGAAACCAATATACCTCAGCAGCATTTAAATAAAAAGAATAAATACTATGAGTTATAAGCAGCTGCAAAAATGAAAGGTTTTTACCTTCAGTTGTTTTTAGTAGAAGTTGGTGTTCGTGGATTACCATCTAAAAGTATGTAAAACTTTCTGAAATCTATAGGACTTGGAAGGACGAAAATTAAGCAGTTTTTGAATCGAATGTCACATGGAGCTTTATGCGCATTATATCTTCTTTAGGAACATTTAGGAACAGAAGGAATGAAGAATGGACAGTTGGTTAGGGGAATGTTGTGGCCACATAAAGACGTCGTAATCCCCCTTGCCCGGTCGTCAGTCCGGGGCCAACCAAAGTCCCAGAAAAGTAAACAACACCTGACCATTCTTGTGGGCCTGCCGTAACCTTATAGCAAGTCTAGTTCCCTAAAAATTACTCGCCGGTTTAAAAAAAACGTGGCCGGTTTAAATCCACGTGGGGAATTTTATAGTGGGCCAGCTTCTGATCCAAAGCCAACGGCCGGGATACAAACTCGTGAAAAGGATTGGTCCGCTGCGAGCGGAACGAAGAATCGTGCAAGTCAGGGCTGGAGGGTGAGGTGCAAAACAATTTTACAACAAGCAGGAAGCTATTCGGAGTAGACAAATTTCCCAAATACTTTTTTAAACCCTGAAACATATAAACCTAATTTTCGAAATTCGTATAACTGACGTCAGCGGCTCAGCTGCGTGATTTAGTTTTTACTTTCTCACTATACTATAGTATAGAAAAATTATAATGATCGCAAAAAAATCGATTTTGAGATTTTTGTGGAAATATCCGTTTTGGGACCCCATGATTCCAAAAAAGTGGTTTTTACAAAATGTCTGTCTGTATGTATACAAAGCTAGAGAGAAAACTATTCGATCGATTTTGAACAAATTAGCACCAGACGTGTCAATTAGGCAAGTATAGATGCACGAATAAAGGTTTTGAAAACGCTTAAAAAACAACCCCATTTTGGCCAAAAAAACACAAACAATCGGTTATTTTTTTATAAAAAAAACGGCTCTAACGATTTTGATAAAATTGTGCTTATTTGTAGCCCTTAATGTACCCTACTATATGCAGAAAACGGCATCTTTCTAAAAATTCTCGTTTGGCTAATAATAATAATAATAACTGATTTTTGGGTTGTTTTGGCCGAAAAAGAGGTTGTTTTTCAAAATTTTTCAAAACCTTTTTTCGTGCATCTATACAGGAATAGTTGACGTGTTTAGTACAAATTTGTTCGAAATCGATCAAATAGTTTTCTCTCAAGCTAATAATAATAATATTTATTAGTTAATCTTCTACTTTAATATCACCTCTCCTACCCCTCCTACAATTATGAAGTCACGGTGAATCTGTTTAATCATTTAAACTTGTTTGTGATAAGGTTGTGCCAGTTCCTGGTACCGTTTGCTTTCATTTATAATTGCTTCAACGTATTGTTTTTTAAACAATAGTTAATCATAAAAACTAAGCTATCGAGTCAAAGAAGAAACATGATCTGTAATATTTTGTCAGATAACTCTGGGTTACTGTCCTAAATTGTCGTCTTGACTCTTGCTCGGGATTTAATCAAGTCGTGATTATAAATCTCCATAAATCCTACGACAACAGGTCGCAACGTTTAAAAATATATCAAATCCGTTCAATTAATCAAAACGATAATTGAAAGCGAAAACGAGAGAATTACATAATATTTGGCGGACAGAGCTGTGATTTGGCAACAGTTCAAATTGTATGATACACATATAATATTTTAACATATTTAGCGCTTCTGAATTCATTTGTTGATATTTAGGAATGATATAACGTTAACCTAATTTCATTTTGAATTATCTCAGTTTTTTTGTTTGTTTAATTTTGGCCGGAGCGTTTAGTTATGTGGCTTTCCAAACGTAAAGGAGCAAAGTAACGTACGAGACTACATCACCTGATATTTATGTGTTTCAGTGTTTTATTTATTTTTAGAGGTTTATATTTTAGTAGTAAGGGGAAAGCTTTAAATTTGTATTAGTTTAGTTTGTTCTTATTATGTAGGTACGGCATTATACAGGCTGTCTGGAGATGCAGTCCCAAAGTTCACCAGGCTATTCTATAGATGGAAATAGTTTTAAAAAATACTGATAAACATAGATCTGGAAATGCTCAGTTTTCGTATTATCTATTTTTATTTTTTACCAAACACTTAATATATCAACTACTATAAAATCGATTATAAGTCCGTGAGTAACAATGTAATATAACAGCTGATTTCACCCATCATCTGTAATACTTAAACAAAACCTAGCGTAGATTATAATTTGGGGTTATATTTACAACTTCAACCAATGTAAGTCTTGTGAAGTTGTTTTTATTTTTTTTTAATAAGAGTTAAAGAACTAATGTAGCCTAAAATATGTTATAAGATTTACTTTGAGGTTATAAAATGAATATAAATACAACCTTTTATTATCAATATACTAGCTGGCCCAATCCGGCTTTGCATGGAGAGAAAAATCAAAGTTAAATGTATATTAACAAAAAAAAAATATATATATCAATATATAAATTAAACTATGTATTTTTTATGGGGATTTTTAGTAACTTTGACCCCCCGAACGGCTCCTAAAATTTAGAATTTTTTGAAAACCTTTCTTAGTGAGCACCTAGTTTCCTAGAGGAAGCTATCTACCAAATTTCATTCCCATCCGTTTGGTAGTTTTGGAGAAATCGTGATTTATTAACTTTGACCCCCTCAAACCCCCCTAAGATTTCGAATTTTTGAAACGCTTTCTTAACCAGCACCTGCGGAACTACGGGAAGCTACACACCACATTTCATTCTAATCCGTTCAGTAGTTTTAGAGAAATCGTGATTTAGAAACTTTGACCCCCCCCCCCCCCAAACTCCCCTACAGTTTTGCATTTTTTGAAAACCTTTTTAGCGATTACCCACTGCCCTAGAGGAAGCTACATACCAAATTTCATTGCAATTCGATCCTTAGTTTTTGAGATTTCGTTATGAGTCAGTGAGTGAGTGGTAATTTAATTTTATATATATAGATTCATTTAAGCAAGTTTAAAAAAGAGCTACCCATTCGTTTAGCTTCGGAAACATTCGAACATCTTCGTATAACATATAAACATATTCCATTATTAATTACTTCATTGTAATATTAATAACTTCTAAATCATTTGACCTATCAATTTCATGACTGTTAGGAAGCAATTAAAATATGATATTTTTGCCTTTATTTGGATATAATATAATAATGAATATAAAAACAAAATTTGAACAAATAGGCCTACTGTTTTATAACTGTACACATTTACCGAGTTAAAAAATCCCCGTCACCACAGGTAGGCCATTTAAATTATGTATTTCTGATGTGTATCTAACTTATCTGCCTGTGATTTTTCACGGGGGCTTACTAGTTTGGAAACAGATACGATATTGACCTTAACATTTGTGCACATATTCGTTCCACAACTTGTAACACTTGTAAAAAAGACAGAACGTTCTTGTTCTTCTTTAAAAATTGCGTACACTTTAAATTGGTGTATACATAAAAAATTTCGGCCATTTAAAATTTGTATATAAGATATTTCTGAAAAGACTAACGTTACAACAAATTTAGGGGGAAAAATCTGCTTTTTAAAACCAAAGAAAACATTTTATTTTATTTTTTCCGTAGCTCAAAAGATAACCGATTTATCAGTTAAAAACTCATAAATTAATGTATTTCTGTAGTATTATTGTTAAAATTTTAACTCTTAAAATTTTACGACACATGAGTTAAAAAAAAAACATTTATTTCGTATTTTATCAAAATCACGTTTTTTTCAAGTTGAATATCTCGAATTCTTTAACATCACACACAATTTAGGACACCATTTGTTTCTGAATTGCTTTCAAAATATTGTCGACTTATCGTTAAAAAATTAATAAACGGTACCAGGAACTGGTACATACTTTCTCACAAACATATTTAAATTATTAAATAGATTCACTGTGACTTCATAATTGTAGGTGGGGTAGGAGTGGTGATTTATTGTAGAAGATTATATTATTATTATTATCTACAGAGAAAACTATTCGATTGATTTCCAACAAATTTGCACCAAACACGTCAATTAGGCCTGTATAGATGCACGAAAAAAGGTTTTGAAATTTGTTTAAAAACAACCCCCTTTATGGCCAAAAAACCCATAAATCAGTTATTATTATTAGCCTACTATTAGCAAAACGATAATTTTTACACAGATGTGATTTTTTGCATATTGTAGGGTACATTAAAAGCTACAAATAAGCAAAATTTTATCAAAATCGTTAGTGCTGTTTTTTTTTTTTTTTTTTAAAAAATAAAAACTTATTTTTGGGGGTTTTTCCGAAAAGGGTGTTGTTTTTAAATTTGTTACAAAACCATTTTTCGTGTCTACTTGACATGTCTGGTGCAAATTTGTTTGAAATCGATCAGATAGTTTTCGCTCTAGCTTTTTATACATACAGACATACATTTTGTAAAAATCACTTTTTTGGACTCAGGGGATCCCAAAACGGATATAGGTTATCCACAAAAATCTCAACATCGATTTTTTTTGCGACCACTATACTTTCTCTATACTATAGTATAGTGAGAAAGTAAAAATAATACTTTTTTACGATTGTCTACAGTATCCAAATTGAGCATAAACCTAATGTATGGCAAATTTTCGGGAAATGGATTATAACAATGTACCAAAAATGAATAATGATAATAATTTTATATATTGCGGTTCAATGCAAACAATTAATTACTCGGAAATTCTTTTTAAAATTAACAGTTTTGAGTTAATCAATTTAAACAATTTAAAATAATCCACATTTAAAAAATATAAAACGTGAAGTGCTTTTTGTAAATTCGTGAGACGTAACATTTAAAGTGCGTAGACTATACTAATTACATACTAATTACACTAAATACATATTACCTTCTATACATTTATAATTTTGTTCACAAAATAAAAATAAAATACGAGATAGTGGTAAATTTTAAAATATTTTAATGCACATGCCTTGCTTCTTTTGGTTTGTATAAAAAACGAAAACATATAACGGCATGTGCTGATGGTTGAAAAATGGTTGTTAACTTTTTGTATAAGGTAAACACGAATATGGCTCAATCGTTCTAAAGTTATAAAACTCTAAAAAAGAGTTGAACATATATTAATTTGTTTACGCGAATCCGTCCATTTGTAACTCTGTCAGAACAGACAAAGTGCCAACGGAGAGAGTTCAAAGACCCCTGAACCAGGGTCAGGATTGGGACTATGTTTTCCCGAGCTTAGGACATCCCAAGAGACTTAAACTTGCGTCAAGACAATTGGCAAAAATATATCTGTTAAAGTACATCGAGTTTATTTGTTGTCTGAGAAATTCGGAGCGGGGCTGAGGAGGGGTTCCCAAATCTCGGCAGGGACACTATTGGTGGGTTTCACATCCTTATTGCCCCTTTTGTTGAAGTTACTGCCCTTATCTTTTAGTGGTATAGCTTTAAGGAAGTATTTATTTGACAACTCTCTTCTTTTTTTCTTAAAAATGACCACTTATTTGGGTTTAATGTTATTGGTAATAACAATATAGTTTATATTATAACCACATTTAATTACATTAAAATTTTACTCTGTCATCGTGCCTAGAATATAATTAATTATAACTAACATCTACAAAACCTGCACACACCAAAAAAAAAAAACAATATGTAATTCTTTACAAAAAGCTAACATATGGGCATGAATTGTGTAGAAAGTCTGATAGAGGTTGAATTATAGGAATATATTATTATTAGCGAATTGCCGTAGGAAATATGAGCTATTGCAATGACTCTTATGGTGTTTGGAGTAGTAAATAAACATTAAACATGATCCCCAGAACACGTTTTCAGGTGTCATTAAGCATTTTATATTTGTATATATACACTATACAGGGGTGCTGAAAAGTCTGGAGACGGTTTAATATTTCGTATATAAGGAAAATTTGAAGGTAGATGTGATTGAGGAACCTACTCTATGTAAAAACTAGGGGCTCTGCCCCTGGACGCTTCGCGTCCCAACCCCGCCTCGGCCTTCGGCCTCAGATGGCTGCTTCGCTTCGCTCGCAGTTGGAAAATTCGCTAAAGAATCTCGTTAATCTTTGGCTCGTTTGTACATAGGTGACCGAGCATAAATCAGCTGTTTTATTTGGCAGCTGACTCAAGCTCATTAAACATTATCTCCATTAATTAACATGGGAAATTTAAAGGATTGTGTGCCGGAGCTCCTTCTCGGGTGAATAGCGGCTGAACGGATGATTGGATCTTATATTTGATGGAAAATCGTTAGTTTAAAATTAAATTTTCTTCAACTTTTGTATTTAACATTTTTTTATATCTCTTACCGTTTTCTTGCTAAATGCGTTCAAAGTGGGAAAATGATGAAATTCAAAAAACTTAAAAAAAATTGCCCGCCCAAAAATTGCTTCCAAAATTAAAAAATGTTAAATTCTGGTAATTTTCCCAAAAGTTTCTCGTCGAGAGCTTTGATTCAAGTATGAGGTCAAGGGGGGTACGATTACGGGAAGTGCCTAATAATTAATGTCAGTGAATCAGTGAAATCGTCTAGCTTTAAGGACTTTGGGCGGAGCCTCCCTTCTCGGATGAATAGTGGCTAAATGGATGATTGGATCTTAAATCTGATGAAAAATCGTTGGTCTGAAATTAAATTTTCTACAACTTTTGTATTTAACATTTTTTGCTATCTCTTACCGTTTTCTTACAAAACGCGCTAAAAGTGAAAAAATTAAAAAAAAAAATTAAATCTAAAAAATATTTCCCTCCCAAAAATTGCTTCCAAAATTAAAAAATGTTAAATTCTGGCAATTTTCCTAAAAGTTTCTCGTCGAGAGCTTTAATTTAAGTATAAGGTCGAGGGGAATCCGATTACGGGAAGTGCCTAATAATTAATGTCAATGAATCAGTGTTACCGTCTAGCTTTAAGTAGATACTATTTTATTAAGATTTCAAAAAAATATCCGGCATCTTGGATTCGTCATCTTAAATGTAACCTTTTTTGAGTGGGAATGTGGTCATGTGATATATCATTTCGAAGTAGAATTTCAAAAGAAAATCAACGGAGAAATTTACACATCCATGTCTTTAACCGTGTTAAAAATGGCGGCCAACAAAATCGTGTTGTCCGATTTTGCTTCATTTTGCTGTACTATTTTTTATATTGTTTTGTATTAATTATTATTCTTTTTGGATTTATAATTAAATAAGCTTTCACAGGATATGCCACACAACGATATTTGGGAGTATTTGTTTGAAACACTCGAAATCAATTTTGAAAAAATCAAAATGGCTGTAACTCAAATTTTTAAATACCCCATGGATGTGGAAATTTCACCGTTGGTTTTCTCTTGAAGCTCTTCATCTAAATGATGTATCACATGACCACCTTCCCATTAAAAAAAAACAAAGTTGCATTCAATAAGGTGGATCCAAAATGGTGGATACATTTTTTTAAATCTTAATAAAATAGTATTTTTACATAGAGTAGGTTCCTCAATCAATCTACCTTTAAATTTTCCTTAAAGCTTAAAGGTAATTCTTTTAATTAAATATAAAACTAATTTTTTTACGTAATTACGATTTTCTTTTCCCATCATTGATCTCTAATTTTATTTCTATGAATATACGTAATAATGATATGATTTTTTAAACGTTAACCTCCAACTTAACTTTTTGTGTCCACTTGAATAATATAAAATTTTTATTATAAATTATAATTAGTTTATGTTAAAATAAAATGCTTACTTTTTTTCTAGCTGACATAATTACCTGGGGACATGTGATTTACTATATTACCTTAAAATAATAATATCTACATAAACGTTATCCCCTATCAAACAACTGTATTTCGGGAGTAGCGTCGTCGCACCTCCTCGCGTTCATTTAAAAAACAATTTCATAATGATGTAAACATTTTATCACAAATCGGTGGATTGGATAGTTTAGATCAATTCATTGGCTACAACTTTCCCGCTGGAAGTTTGTTTATAACCCAAAAATAAAAAATTTCCTCGCTTAGTAACTTTTCCATTTCAGTCTGTGATAATTCTCAAATATTTTCAATTATTAAAATTCGAAATACCTGTTAAAGTAAAAGTTTTTTATACTGTTAGAATCCGTACTTTATGTAGATTAAGAATATCTAAATTTTATTTAACTGAAGTCTTTCCATCGAGTTACAACAGCGAGTTTACGACTGCGCGCACATTATTGAACTATTACCAGCTGGACTGTCTCAGCATGGTTACGTCATAGGCGATCGATACTGGGTCACGGTAAATGATCAAAATGGTATAGCCCTTGTTATAGAGCCCTGGTTCGCACTCTAATGGCCTCATTTTAAGTCCGAATTGGTCCGAATAGGTCCAAATTTGGTACACAAGTTGTACATCCATGTCGCTCAGGCAAGTTTGTTAGCCAAAAATATCCAACAACTAAAAACACGTTTTTGACATGAAGCTAAATTTTTTTTTAATTTGTCGGGTTGGAATAAAACATTTTTAGAGATTTATCTATAAAAATAAATGTAGTATATTATTCTGCACATTTTATTTTTTACACAAACTTATAGCTCGGTTGGTTCCCCCAAAATCGATCAAAACGTAAAATACCACAGAAGTATCTGGTACGCGTGAGGCCACCATCTGATCCGAGGCTGACATCCGAGTTTATACGCTGCGAGCGAAGCGAACCCCTAGAGGTCAAGGTGCAAACTCACAAAGCGAATTTTTCTGCTGCGAGTGGAACGAAGCAACGCGTGAGTTGATGCTGGAGTCTTAACAACAAATAAAGGCAGCTATTCAGAGCCTTCGTGAGTAACTGATTTCCCAAATTGTTGGTTGAGACCCTGCAACATATATACTTAATTTTTGAAATTCGCTCAACTGACGTCAGCAGCGTGATCGAATTATTATTATTATTTTGGATCCATGTAAAGTGAGTGTAAGGGTATGGACTTTTTACTTTCTCCCCCTATACCATAGTATATGGAGAAAGTATTGTATTCGTCAAAATTTTCGAGTTTGAGTTTTTGGTGGAAATATCCGTTTTGGGTCCCCCTGAACCTAAAAAAGTGGTTTTCGGAGTGATGTCTGTGTGTGTGTCTGTATGTGTGTCTGTGTGTCTGTGTGTCTGTGTGGATGTTATCAGACCTAGAGCCTAAACCAGTCGTCCGATTTTGATGAAATTTGGTATGGAGGTACTAATCCACGGTATCTCCAGGCGTTTTTTTTCATTTTTGTGAATTTTTTATTTTTAAGGGTAATTTTCCCATAAAAACCCATAAAATATCGGAAAAATTAACTTTTCTCAAAAACGGCTCTAACGATTTTGATTAAAATTTTACAGTTTATTAGGGACCTAAAGTACTATAAACTGTAAAATTTTAATCAAAATCGTTCGAGCCGTTTTTGAGAAAAGTTGATTTTTCCATTATTTTATGGATTTTTATGGGAAAATGACTGTTAAAAATAAAAAAATCACAATAAATTGGTAATAGTATTTTTTTATTAAGTTTCTATAATGAGTTAGAAAGTATGTGTCAGTTTCCTGATACCGTTTATTTTAAAACGCTTTTGTTATCCTGTTGTGTTTGTTTTTAGTATGTTAAACTTCCAACTAGGTATGTGTAATAATGTGTATGATGAGTATGAGAGAGAAGAGTATGTATGGATATATTATGGTTTGTGAGTTTTTGTATGTTACGTAAAGTGGCAATTTAACTAGTACATATAAGTACGTTATAGATGCAAATCCTTAATTATCACAGAACAAAGTATTTCTTTTATTTATGATATTTGTAATTCATTTCAAAATATTATAATTACAGACCCATGGAGGCTAATAATTACGTTCCCGTTGTTACGGCTGGACGCCGACTGAGGACTGAGGAGCCGAGAACGCAATAATATCTGGGCGACCGAGCATCACTCGATATTTTGTTATTGCTTTTTTTTAGGAAAATTTATGTAAATACGAGTCGCACACTGAATAAATATGAATATTTTTTGATTTTAAGTACATATGAACTGTTTATTTAAATAATAATACAAAAAAACATAAGTGTAATTAGTCTAATATTTTATTAGAATATTTTGCAGATATAAAACCTAGCGCATTCGAATCCTGACGTTCAAAACCCTCTATAGGTGCATGAAGGTTAGTGACCTATCCAACGAATAGGCCATATTTGATATTTTTGATGTATTTTAGAAATAACAAATAATAATTATAATCATTAGGTAATTTATATTACCTTTATAGAAATGCAAAGAATGCAAAAACTGGCGGAAAGGTTTTCAGAACGGTTAATAACGGCTCAAAAATAATGTTTTAGTTACGTTTGGTGTTTGAATAAAGAAATAAGTTGAACATTATACCACCTGATTCATTGTTAATGATTTATGTTTGTTAAAAATAGTATATATACATTTGGAGCTAAAATTTACAGATTAACTTCCGTTTGTAAAACATCCTTATTGTATCTATAATGTATCTATTTGCCAATACTTAGTGACATCAAAGGTGGTATATAAAAAAAGTTCAGAGTTTAAACTTTATGCGCATTTTTGCAGACTTTGATGCAAATATTCATCAAAATCGTTAGAGCCGTTAGGGAGATCCCGAAATAAATTTATAAACAATTAGCTGACCCGCACGGCGTTGCCCGTGGTGGTTGGTATTTTCAGTTTTTTTAACGTAATTGTATTATTTTTAAGTGTTCAGTCAGTGAATGGTATTTGGCTTTTATATTATGTATATGTATAATAAAAGCACTATTGTCATAATAATAAAAGATCTGAAATTATGATTTTAGTAACTTTGATCCCCCCAAACCCCTCCTAAAATTTCGAAATTGTTCATACCTTTTCTTAGTGAGCACCTAGAGGAAGCTACATACCAAATTTCATTCCAATCCGTTCGGTAGTTCTTGAGAAATCGTGATGAGTGAGTCAGTGAGTGAGTGAGTAAGTGGTATTTCGCTTTTATATATATAGATATACAAGAATTGCTCGTTAAATAAGATAAGACTAGCTGGCCCGTGCGAAACATTCGCATTCTAACTTGCATAAATCCCACTCACACCGTATATTTAGTATCGTATAGTGTTTATATTAATTAAAAATAGCAATGTAGTGGCGTAACGGCAGCTCTCCAGCTGGGTATTGTTATCATCAGTGTTGCCAACGCCAGGAAAATATCCCTACAACTTAGGGTACACAGGCAGCGACGCGACGCGATGCGACTAGACGCGACATCCAAACACATAGAGGGCGATGCGACGCAGAGCGACTTGTTTTTGTTTCTTGAGCTAATAACTTTGTAAATTTTACATCTATATTTTTTTACTGGCATATATAAATTCATTGAACCTTTCTCTACAAAAAAGCTATAGAATACTTTTCGATTGGGGTTAATTTACTATATTTGGCGAATTTTTTTTTAAATGCTTTCAAACGCCAGAAAATCCATTTTCATTAAGTAAAACTAAGCTTACTTGTACTTGATAGAGCAGCAGCTTCTGATAGGCCACATCTTGTCTACAACTTCTCTGTTCCTGTGATATATGTGTTTTAATTCCCAAATCGGTTGTCTTGAAAACACCTCATTTATTAACAACTCACCATCCATCTCGGCTACTGAACACACACTGCTATCGCTTCTAGTCGCTTGAAAAATCAAACTGATTTGTTTCAAAGCTTGTCGCGCCTCTTCGCGTCGCGTCGCGTCGTACCCTGTGTGTTTTATGCCATATGTTAATACGTGTTTGATAGTATCGCGTCGCGCCGCGTCGCTGCCTATGTATTTGTACCCTTACTTGATCTTACATCGCTGTTACTTTCGGATTCTTTTTATTTGTTTTTTTTCGTATAATTGTATTTTGTATATTTTTCCGGTTTAGAGGTTAAGGAAAGCTTTAAAATGATGTCTCATTCATGTAATTTGATGATGTATTAAGGAAGTTATGGCGTACCGACAAAAAAATGGCATGTAGAAATAATATATGTGATATACGGGATAAGCACGCGCTTAGCGGCGTCAGGCGGAAACGTTCCTTATTTTCTGAATAGTCCTCGTATTTCATTCCTTTCTTTTTTTAACAATATTTTTGTTTTTTTTATCTTGAGTTTTTTGGATCTAGAAATAATATTGTTTTCTTTTTTGTTTTCGTTTTTGATTATTTTAGCTTTAGTACTGTATTATAATTTAATATTTCAAGTTGTTTAGTTTGTTCCTAAATGTTTTTTTCTGTTTAAATGTTGTTATTGTAATAAAAGTAATGGCAATTTTGTTTTAAACCAACTAACAATCTATCCAATATTAAGAAGTTTAGTTAAACAAATTATGTGCAAAGTATCATTTTGGAACATCACGTATTTCACTAAGATGAACATCATTATTTTTACTCGTTACTTTAAATTAAATTTGTAGTTTGTTGTAAGACGACGTTTAACTATTTTGGTTTTGAACAATATTGTGGATTACAAAGGTTGAAGAGCACTGTGGCGATAAATTCACAATGATTTAATAAAACCCCGAACGACAAATAGAAGGAACAAAAAACAATAACAGAACAATTTAATGAAAAGTTATGTTTAATAATGTACTACCCTAATGCACATTTCAATGACATAGTCATCATCCTCAGAAGGCTTTAACACTTTTCATTAAATTGTTTTGTTATTGTTTTTTGTTCCTTCTATTTTTGTGGTTTGGGGTTTCATTCAATCATTGTGAATATTGTAGATGCACAACAAACACCTGTCAAATTTATCAATTATATGCAGGTAACCACACGGCTATTTTTTAACAGAGGTACTTTTCCAAAATGTTGTTTTGAATAATGAATAATTATAATTTATATTTTTATTTTATTGCAATGATACTGTACTATATTCTGTACAGTGTATTTGATACTGTACAAATTCTTATCTTAGTGTGTAATGTGGTAAACATAATTTGACCACTCAATGGAATTGCTGCTGACGTGAGTTAATAGAATTTTCAAAATTGAGTTCATATGTTTTAAAGTTCCAACTAACTATTTTGTAAATTGGTTTATTTATGAGGGCGGTGAATAGCAGCCTACATCTACGAAATATATTAGTAGAATTTGTTTCCACCTCAGCCTCCAGCTGCATCTCACGTGTCGCTTGATCGCCGCTGAAAAACTCGATTTGCGAGGTATTTGAAGTTGTATCACCTCAGAACATATTTTTTTTTAAATTTTACTATCAACAAACACAATATTCTTATGAAGTATGAACTGAAAATTAAGCATAATACGATCTATTTGTGGGCGCTAATGATAAAATATATTTCTAAAGCCCCTTTTTAAATGTTTAAAAACACATGCTAAATACGTTTCAAAGAATATTTTGTTACAGAATAAAAGACGTCAACAATTCAGTTCTTTGTAAAAAATACGATAATTTTAGGTAAACTGAGCAAAACAATGAGCTAGAATTACCGATATGTTGGGCCCAAATGGTTTACATTCATACAAATAGTTGTAACTTAAAATACGATGACTCTGAAAATTTCATTTTTTTATATCCTGTATATCAACAAATAAAAATTATACCTAAAAGCGCAAAATTTAAACAAACATTACGATTTCTTGTGCGTAAAAGTTTAATATTACTTCAGTGAAGGCTAAAAGTAAAGCTTAGAGTCTAAGAAACACCATGCAATTTTAATAAACAGTTTGGTTCTACAAAATTGTAAAAAAAATACGCTTTATCAATATGAATATGAATAACTTTTATATATTGAAAAAGACTTTAAATTGTCAATAAATGGCTATAACTTTATAATTTAATCTAGTAAAGTTTGCCTTAAAAAAGTCTAACCACTTATTGGTCAAAAATAATTTTTATTCACAAAAAAGCCATGTTTTTACTATACAAGTTAAAAAATCCAAAATGAAAAACTGTAAACAATATCTGATATCTTAGTTTTGAATTGGTCAAATTATGTCGAATAGGGCTCAAATTCTTCGTTTTTAAACCCTTAGTCAAAATTCGTCGACAGATTTCAATTTGGTATTGCATATTCTGAAATAACCGCAATTACCCGCTAAAAAATACTTGAAACTCGGCCAATTTTCCAACTTTTAATTCGTTGACCCACTTGTTACGCAAGTTAAAAGTCGGACCCTTAATCTACACCCAAATTCTACCGATTCCTAAAAAATACTGTTGAGGGGGTTGTTTCTAGAAATGACTATTATGCATGTACAGCTTTCACTTTGTAGTTTCGGTAGTGTAACACCCCTCATATCAATGGAATGTACATAACTTGTAAGCGAATTTCCATAGGAAAGATGAGCTATTTCAGTAACTTGTATGGTAAGTCCTTAGGTTGGGACATACGTTTTGGGATGTCATTAAAAAATTATATATATATATATATATATATATATATATATATATATATATATATATATATATATGTGTGTGTGTGTGTGTGTGTGTGTGTGTGTGTGTGTGTGTGTGAATATGTGTTCGCACCCTAGCGGCCTCATTTTACATCCAATTTGGTGTACATTTTGCACACACGGTAGTTTTATAAGTGGCTCAGACGTGTTCGATAGTCAAAAAAGACCATCAACCGAAAGCACGTTTTTTGACCGGAATTAAAGGTTGTTGAGATTTTTCGTGCTAGAAAGGATATTTTTTAGTTTTATGTAAACAAATTAATATGGGAGACCATTCTGCAAATTTTGCTTTTTTACAAGATAACTCATCTGGTTCCCCCAAAATCGATCAAAACGTAAAATAAAAGTAGTTGGTTCAAATCCACTAGTGGGATTTAACATGGGGCAGCTTCTGTTACAAGGCCATAAGGGTGAGGTGCAAGCGAAGCAGTGCATAGACCGCAAGGTGACTCACAAGTGATTTATCCTCTGTGAGTGAAACGAAGCAGACCGTGAGCAGGGGTTGGATTCTTAGGTGCAAATAAATTCTACTAATATATTTCGTACTTGCAGACAGCTGTTCAGCACCTTCGTGAGTAGAACAATTTCCCATATAGTTGGTTGAAACCGCAAAACACATAAATGTAATTTTGAAATTCGACTCACGTCAGCGAGTCAGCTGCGTCGTCGAATTATTTTAGTTATTGTCTGTGCTTTTATGGTTTAGAGTTTTCCTTTATCTAGTGAATATATGTTGTCACAGTGTTCTTGAAGCTTTTTATAGGAATCTGCGTAAAACCTAAGTGGCACGTGCAACAAAGAATTTAATTTATCTAACACTTAAAACAAAACATTTTATATAACCTTCTAAATTTCAATGCCAAACGAACAGTTTAAAAACTTTACGAGGAAAATCTTTTATTGAAAGAGAAAGTGTTACGTTTTATACTAGCGTCAAGGATTTTAATTAAATAATTTTATTCTCGACT
>JAGFPH010003700.1:129430-142139 GCA_018207615.1 Philaenus spumarius
TGACGTAATAACTGACTGACGTAATGACTGACTGACGTAATGACTGATTGACCGATCGAATTAATGAATGGCTTAATGACTGACTGGCTGACTGAATGACTAACTGGATGACTGACTGACTGAATGACTAACTGGATGACTGACTGACTGAATGACTAACTGATATAGAATCAACGTGGAACAAAAACTACTTAAGATACAATTTTCATTTTGAGATAGTCTCCGGATCACTGAATTTTATAAATACCTTATATTCCGTCTAGTGATCCACTTGTAGTAATTTCGCACTACCGCGGTTTCAAATGCTCATGCATTCATCATCAGGTGTATCACTCTTACGAGATTGTTAGAACATTAAAACAATTGTTAACACATGTGACAATGACATAACATTTGTGTTGTGTTATGTGTTGTGTTAACAATTGTTTTAATGTTCTAACGATCTCGTAAGAGTGATACACCTGATGATGAATGCATGACCATTTGAAACCGCGGTAGTGCGAAATTACTACAAGTGGATCACTAGACGGAACATAAGGTATTTATTAAGATACAAGTACATAAACATAAAGGTGTATTCTCTAGGGGTCATTGACGCACACTAAGACTGGATTTTGAGGGACTTTTATTTTAAAGCGTGAACATAATGCAAATTCAGATAAAATTTTCATATCAAAAGCTTAGCATTACCACAGCAATCTAGTTAGAAAATTTAGAATTGGTTTATTACAACCAACAGCTTTACGTTTAGAATAACTAACTAAAAGAAAACGTACAGAAATAAACGGAAAACGGTTACTGTATTATAATTCAAACACCTTTTGTTACATATTATAAACAGAAACGCTTACTGTATTATAATTCAATTAAAACACCTGTTGTTAAATATTATAAATAATTCAGCTAATTTAGATAAATAACTTAACTTTTTCATTTTAGGTTAGGCCTAATCCAATCCGTTTCATTCCAATCCGTTTGGTGGTTTTTGAGATTCGTGATGAGTGAGTCAGTGGGTGGTATTTTGATTATATATATATATATAGATTGTTTTCTTGAGTTGGTAATATCAAAATTTGTATTGCATGTTGGTTATTCATTATTTAAATATTAAATATGAACTCATGCCACAATTCGAATTATTTTTGGATGGTCGTGTCTATTTTAATCTCTGTCTTACATTAGCTATGTATGTAGGTCACCGCAGAATCATCATTTCCGTGAAAATATCAGAGTATACAATAATCTGTTAGCATTTACTTCAAAGTGGGTTGCCTCCCGAGCCTCTAGTATACGACTGCATGGCTTATTGTATCGCAATAATTCAATTAATTATAAATTGTGAACCTAATTGCGCAGGACACAATGGAAATAGAATAAGTTTACTTTTGTTCTTTGTAAATTTCATTTTTTATTAGGTTAAACTTAATTATTTGTATTCTTATAACTATGTTCTCTCCATGTACAGATACAGTTTATGGAGATGAAAATAAAAGCAATATGTAGTATAAACGTTATTTAAACTCTATTTCACACCCCTATTGCTGCTTTCGTGGTCCACATGTGTTCGACATGTGACCAATCTGCGATAAACGTTTGCATGTGTGCAGACTTCTGGACTATTATGGTTCTGTCGGAACTAAGCTGCAATAGAGTGTAAACGGGCCGTGAATGGGATTTAGCTAATACACGTGATTTAACAAAAGGTCACGTGTGTATTTCGCCAATTAAAATATTTTGTTTAACAAAGTCAGTTAAATAAAACTGACTCTTATTGATCTCATCTTTATATGGAAATGAAAATTGTGTTTTTGTATAGTAAAATGTTTATATTGAATCTCTTAAATATAATTTATATACTCGATTTTAGCTCGTAGTAGTTATGATACTTTCTATTAAGTTGAACTAATTTACAAACTAAAGTTTATCTAGCACCTTCGTGAGTACACCAATTTCCCATGTAGTTGGTTGAAACCTTAAAACATATAAATTTAATTTTAGAAAATTGATCAACTCACGTCAGGGGTTCAGCTGAGAGATCGAACGATTGAAGTGAAAACTTCTTTAGGCGTACAGATCACTTTAATGACTTAAAACATACGAACTCGAGATTCGCGTTGCATTTTTGGTTTCTTCGATGTTTTCTTCTTCTTCATTGGTTTACACACATAATAATATAAACAAGAGGATTAATGTAATAGGTGACCAACAAGATATTTTCGAGTTTCGACTGTGTAAATCAAACCTTTTCGAAACTATTATGTTAGTTTAATATGTAAATAGTGACGAATTATGCAACTACACACAGAGCTTTGTTTCTAACAGAATATGATGCATCGTTAAGAGGTTGTAAAGAATTCTTTAAAATATATTTTCACAAATGATGGAATAAGTTTTGGCCTTAAATTCTTACTATTATTGTTCATAGAATATTTTTAATATGTAATTGAAATTGTCGTATAATGAAAATAATATAATTGCCTTTATTTGTCTACCTACATCCACCGAGTCTAAGAACTAAAACAAAATATTATCTATATTACTTTGATCCATTTCCAAAATATATGTGGTAGTGGTTTTCAGATTTACTGTTTTAAGGTTATGTCCTTGTGTTTTTTTCCCGGATTGATAAGTGGCAATAAATATGCTTCAAAATTGCCTTTTTTTTGCAAGGGTCCTAGTAATATCCTTCAAATAAACGTTTACGGTTTTTCAATCCGATTCAAAATGGCGGAGTTAGACAGTTTAATAGTTTTTGATAGGGATTTAAGAGTATATAAGTATATCTTTTTTCCCACCTTGATAATTGGTAGTAAATATGCTTCAAAATAACTGAATTTTCGAGAAAGGTTCCTTGTAGAATTTTCTAGTTACTAATTTTTGTATTTTCGATTCGACGTCAAATTGAGGCCTATTTGATTCAAACCAAAATGGTTAAAGTAGAGCTAGGAAGTTGCAAGATTTCTTCCACTCAGAAGCCCGAGTGCAATTAGTGAACTATACCATTTGGAAGGCAATTCAATTTACTATAATCCTATGCAAAGGATGTTTGGTATTGTTACCGGAGCAATCAACAAAATTCGTAGTAATCTCCCGATAAATGATTTTTTCATTATCAATGTAAGGTTATTTACGCAATTTCTACTATTCATAAGTGCGAGTACAATTTGTGAGTTAAGGGGACTTGCCACGCCTATGTTACTCCATGTTAAATATAATATATGCACATTTTCTCAAGAACCATAAATAGGGCAATACATATTTTTAATCTACTTTTTCCTAGTGCGCTACATGACATTTTTGTAAAATTTTATTTCCAATTATTTTTTTATCATTTCAAAAATAATTTGTAATTTTTTGGTTAAAATTTTCATAGAACATTTTTTTTAGCAAAGCAAGAGGAATTTTTTGAAATTCTCATGTAGAAGATTATGTTGTAAGAAAGCAAAAAAAAATTGGCATCAATATCTTTATTGTATGCTGAGAAAATTACATCAAAGTCCAAAAAACCTAATTTTCGGTAAACGGAGAAAAACTGAAAATATCCATGATTTCATGATTGTCTTTACAGTTTATACCATTATGACACTTATGACAGTAGATTATTGATTTATAAACATTGACAGTAAATTCATTAGCAAGATAATCATTAGTCAAACTTAGCCTAGCCTAATCATAGTCTATATAGGCCTACAGACGTGCAAAGTCTAAAACTTGTTTGCTATTTATAACATGGTTAGTGTCCACAGAGTTGTAGGCCTATTTGTTTTTGCAGCTAAGCAATACATTTTCATCAAACATGAAGATAAAAAACTGAATTTTGAATTTTACGTCCTTTGAAAAAAAAAACAAACAAAATAAATATTTATATAGAAGAAAGAGGTTGCACATCAAAGTCGTAGAAGTTAGCTCAGTAATGACCTGGGCTAGCAACAACAAACAACAGCTGATGTCAAAATGTAAAAAAATTCACAGGCACTAAACAGAAACACAGAGTAGCCAACGTGAGAAAACTTTACTTCATAAAATTTATATGTATGATAATAAATTAACTGCTTTCGATTGCTTAACCATTCAAAACCAACATTCTTCATGAATGCCAGAGTGTATGGGTAAAAACTATAATTTTTCACCAACTTCAAATTGAATTAAAAAAAAAAAGAAATATTACGTTATTCAGCACATTATGAAAATTAATAATAAATAATTTATAAAAATGTGAACAAATTTTTTCCCGTGGCAAGTCCTCTTATGTCATTGGAAATGCAGTTCAATTTACTATAATCTTGTGCAAATGTATTTTTGGTACAGTTCCCGGAACAAGGAACAAAATGTATAAGAAGCTCCCAGTATTGAATACTAGTTATTCCTTGATAAGATAATACTGCTACAGTAATGCGGCAGTGCTGCTTCTTTTTAGCCGAATGTTTGAATAAAATAAGAACTATTACACTCGACCCAACTTGAGAACGGTTGTTCGGAGGATGGTAAAAACTTCGTTTCTACGTGTTTCAGACCGTTTGAAGACAATACCCAAAATGCATTAATTTATATATATATATATATATATACGGGATTGTTTTATTCCCGGATTGATAAGTGGTTGTAAATATGCTTAAAAATGCAGATTTTTTGGTGAAATTGTCCTAGTAGGATTCTTTTAGATAGAGTTTTTTTTCCGATCCGATTCAAAATGGCCGAGTTATACCATTTAATCGTTTTGGGGTAGGGATTTGAGGATTATATAAGTATACGTTTTTTCCCCACCTTGATAAGTGGTAGTAAAAAATATACTTCAAAATTGATGAATTTTTGGTGAAGTGTCCTTGCAGGATTACCCAGGTGCTGATTTTATTTTTTGATTTGACACAAAATGGTGGCCTATCTGATTCAAACCAAAATTGTAAAGTTAGTACGAGAAAATTGCATTTTGTTTTCCTACTCATAAGCTCGAGTACAATTTGTGAGTTACATAATTCGAAAGTGAATTAAATTTAATATAATCCTGTGAAAAGGTAATTTAGGTACAGTCCCCGGAACAAGGACCAAAACTGATAGGAAGTTCCCGATAAATGATTTTACATTATCCTTGTAAAGTAATTAAGGAATATCTACTATTCATAAGCCCTTCATTTCATTGCCCTAGTGCTATATTTGAGTTTTTTTTTTATTTGAACGCAATTAAATTGAGGTCAGTTTTATAATCTGCATAAAAAACTAATTTGTAGCAGTTTATTTATTTCGATAATATTGAAATGTAGTATTTTTACTTTTTAGGCTCAACAGTGTAGGTAAAGCCTTTCCAAAATTTAAGTGTTAGGTTGACACTACAAAACAAAAAAACGTAACACTACAACATTTTGCCATTTGTCTAAAATTGTATATTGTCAATCAGTGAGAGTTTACTGCTTATCGCACAATTTTATTCTTTCACTATTATTACTAATATTCACTAATATTATTAATGGTTACACTTGCGTGCTTCGCCCAACACTTACAAATTATATTATAGTTATTATCATACACACATACTTTTCTTCTTTATATATATATGTTGAAAAATAATAATTTAAACCATATTTTCAAACAATAGCTTTGTTGGGAAGACGAGAAGGACTTGGGGGAGTGTCCCCTCTCACAATATTTTCTACAGTAGCAAAGATCTTTAATTATTTTAATAATGTTTATAAAGGTGGGGTGTTTTTCCTATAAATGGTATTTTTTAACCGATATCAACAATTAACCGTTATAACTAGCTAGGATTTATTTCCAGTACCAGTTACTGGACTTGACTATTTACAACTTTATAAGCAGTAACGAATATTGTTATCATAGTTATTTCTTCTACCGGTAGTGGTAACGGTAAACATATCTCCCAAACGGGCCCAACTCTCTCTTCCCACAGTCCCCACCTTCAACCAAGTTATTTTACCGCTATCGGTTCTTTTATAACAGTTTAGGTCTTAAATTTTAAACGTATTTTTAGTTTCTTATACCACTTAGGGGTGTCAGGTAAACCGCGGAGACTCATGCTGAAGCCAATGCAAACAAATTATTCTATACACTACTATTTTCACAGAAATGATGATTGATTAGGACTAAGGCTCTTAAATTTACATGGGTTCATGGGAGGTAGCGGTGATACATAATGTAAGACAGAGATAGAAATAGACATAACCATCCACGATAATTGGAATTACGGCATGTGTTGTAATTTCACCATTCATATTTAAAATAATCAACAGTCAACATTTCAAACAAAAATGTTGATATCACAAAATAAAGGAAACAGTATGTACACCAGATATTTGACTTGTAATACAGTAAGCCTTTTGTTTGCTTTTACCTAATTTGAAAAAACTGTTAGTTTGTGAAGAATAATTACCTGATAATAATTTTGCCAAATTGGTTGCAAATAAACGTGGTTTGGTTCATTGTAGGCCTAACCTAAAATTATGTTAAGTTTTTTATCGAAATCAGCTGTTGTTTTATTTGTAATACGTAACAACACATGTTTGAATTGAATTATAATCCAGTAAGCATTTTTCATTGTTCATCTAACCTAAAAAGCAGTTGGTTGGGAAGAATAATACACTGATTATAAATTTGCTAAGTTGGTTGATATTGTAATGAATGTAAACAAACATGTGTTGGTGAGCTTTTGATCCGAGTTTATCTGAACTTTGCACTATTTTTACGATTTTAAATAAAAATTTTCAAAAATCCTTTCTCAATGTATGTCAGCGACCCCCATAAGAATATATCTTTAAATTTTGGTATTTGTATCTTAAGTAGTTTTTTCTCCAATTAGATTCTATGTCATTCAGTCAGGACAAAGCTGCTACTATACGGGTGTTTGAAAAGTCTGGAAACAGCTGTACGAGTCTTATGAGATAGAAATAAAAGGTTTTATTAAATTGCTTTGTTAAAGGTAGTTAATCCACAGTTCTAATAGGAAACCTAATGATGGTACAAAAACAACGACTTTACAACAGCTGTTTCATTGTTGAATGTTTTATTTAAAACTATTATCCATATCAGCTGATTAAGATTATTGGTATCTTAGAGCTAATTTATTTTAAAAGTGATTTTACTTGAAATTCGTTATTTTCTTTATTTTGAAAAAGTCATTTTATTTTTGTTAATAACTGAAATCAATTTAAATAAATTATTAAAAATTAAAACCATGTTATGTATTTGTTGTTTTGCAAACTTATTTTTCAGGCACTAAAAAGCTTATTGTTTCTAAGTTGTTACATTGCTTTAATATTGTTAATTAACAAAGTTTAGGCCATTAATTACAAGTCGTATTTTTAATCACATTTTTTTTAAACATTTAACGTTGTACAAGATTTATAGTAATATGTGATGCCTTTTTTCTTTGTTATTTTGAGCATATATTTTGCGTTTTCACTCATTCGACTGACGATAACTTAAAAACGGATTGAGATATTCAAAAACGGATTTGACCATCGTTTGTTTCGTCATATTTTACATTAAAATCATGTATCTCACGACTACCTTTCCATTTTTAAAAATGAAGGTCACTCCAAGATGGCGGATCCAAGATTTAATTTCAAGAAAAAAAGGTTCTTTTATAGTGCTTTTATTTCTATCTCATAAGACTCGTACATTTTGAGACATTAAGGGTCTGCTGTAGTGGCAGCCATCTTGGATTTTATCCCATAAGAGCAATGTTAAATTTCAAACCATTTATTTCGTTTATTTTTTATTATAAATTTGTTTGCAAGGTCTCATTTTAAGCACAGTCACAATACGCATCCGTCTTGCAATTTACATTTTTTTTAAATGCTTTTGATTTTGACATTTTGTAAGTACAAAGTTTGAATTTTTTTCCTAACACGATAAGAAATTAATAACGAAAAATAATTTGCATGAAGGATCCGAAATTTTATAAAGAATATTCCGTTTTTTTTTTTCAACACTCAATTACAAAAGATAGACTTATAAAATGGTTTGAAATGAGGCAATGTCAGCGCAAGAAATTGCACTGTTTAGATAGGGATATAGTGAGAGGCGTTTGCGTTCCGGTAGATTTCTCGTTTACTGGAGCAGACCCTTAAGCTGTTTCCAGACTTTTCAAACACCATGTATTTTAGATATAGTTAAACATGACCAATTCATTATTCAAATGATGCAATTTTATAATTTAAACTGTATTACTGTACGTATATCCTACATCATCCACACTACGATTACAATTTAATTTTGAGGTTCGACTATGCGAATCAAACCTTTTCAAAAATTGATGATTGAATATAAAAGGACTGCCCAGTAGGCAAACTTATTACCGCTCCCTACATGCAAAGCTTTGTTTGGATCTGTATAGATTGCATCGGTGAGAGGTTACCAGTTTATTCCTTGTGAATCATCTAAGATAATAAACCTTATATTCTGACACTTACTGTTTATAAAATATTTAAAACCAGGTGCTCTGTGCTCTGTATAATAATTCGACCCTGTTCGCTTCAGTCACCAAACCCTAGCGGAGACCCATGCCGAAGCCCATGCAAACAAATTATTGTATACTCTGATATTTTCACGAAAATTTCGATTGATTAGGACTGAGTCACTTGGATCTAAATAGGGTCGTGGGGGTAACGGTGACCTATGCATAATTTAAGACAGAGATTGATTTAGGATCTAAGACAAAATTTAGGATTAAACCAATATAACCAACGATTTAAATTCATGAAAGTTTCCACTTCTGTCGGCAGTACCACGGCTGCTTTTTTACTAGCGAATTTCCGTAGGAAAGTTGAGCTATTGAAGTGACCCTCATGGTGAGACCTAAAGTTGGGAGTGGTAAATGAGCACCGATCATAGTCCCCAGAACATATTTTGATGTGTCATTGAACATTTTTATCCTATTACTTTAAATGAGCAATTCTTGTATCTATCTTTGATCTGTCGCGGATCTCGAAAACGGCTCTAATGATTTTGATGGAATTTTGCATACAGGGGTTATTTGACGTCAGGAATTGAATGCGCTAGGTCTTATGGCTTCAAAAACGCGCATAAAGTCTGAAAATGCGCATAAAATTTTAAATCTGAACTTCTTTTTATACTACCTTTCAAGTAACTTAGAAAGCGAATAGTACAGCTTCTTTTTATACCTCCTTCAAAGTCACTAAATATTCGAATAGATACACATTATAGATAGTCCAATCCAGAAGTTAAAAATACTAAACGATGCTCGTTCACCCAGGTACAAACGAGCTAAAGATTAGCGGAGCCTTCAGAGAGTTTTTCAACTGCGAAGGAAAAGCAGAGCCCCTAGTTTGTATTTATTTGAATATGTGTGTTCGTACCGGCCGCATTTTTTAAGTCCAATTTGGTCCAAATTTGGTACACACGTTGGTAAGTCGTTCAGACGAGTTTGTTAGCCAAAACAATCCAACAACTGGAAGCACGTTTTTTTTATTAAAAGTAACTGTTTTTTTACATTTTTCGTACTAGGTAGAATTAAATTTGTTGGGGGTTTTATCTAAAAAAAATCTAATGTATGATGTTATTCTGCACATTTCGTTTTTTTTACGCGATCTTATAGCTCACTTGGTTCCCCCAAAATCGACCAAAACGAAAAATACCATAAAAGCACCCGGTTTAAATCCCAGTGGTGGATTTTACCTTGGGGGCATCTTCTGAACCGAAGCCAAAGGCCGAGTTTGTAAGTTGCGAGCGAAGCGAAGTAGTTCATAATCCTAGGTCGAAAAGTCAATGAGCAAACACGCAAAGCGAGTTTTTTCCGCTGCGAGTGGAACGAAGGAGGACGTGAATCGAAGCTGGAGCCTTAGGTGCAAATAAATTGTACTGAAATATTTGGTACACAGAGGCAGCTATTCAACGCTTTCGTGAGTAGAACAATTTCTAAAATAGTCGGTGCAAACTCTAAAGCATACAAATATAATGCTCAACTGATGTCAGTGATTCAGATTATAATTTTTTAGCCGAATTTTTGAAGAAAATTAGAGCTATTACACTCGACCCAACTTGTAAACGGTTCGTCGGAGGAGGGTAAAACGTCGTTTATGTCCGTTTCAGACCATTTGGAGCCGATACCCAAAATTCATGGCTTTAATATATATGTATGTTTTATTCCCGGATTGATAAGTGGTAGTAAATATGCTTCAAAATTGCTGATTTTTTGGTGAAAGGGTCCTAGTAGGAGTCTTCAGATACCCGTTTTTTTGGTTTTTCAATCCGATTCAAAATGGCGGAGTTATATCGATTAATCGTTTTTGGGTAGGAATTTAAGGGTATATAAGTATATGGGGTTTTCCCACCTTGATAAAATGGTAGTAAATATGCTTCAAAATAGCAGAAATTTTAGTTAAAGGGTCCTTGAAGGATGCCCCAGACACTGATATTTTTATTTTTCGATTTTACACAAAATGGCGTCTTGTTTGATTCAAACCAAAATGGCAAAGTTAGAGCGAGGAAATTGCATTATTTCTCCCACTCATAAGCCCGTGTGCAATTTTTGAGCATTATCGTTCGAAAGGTAATTAAATTTACTACAATCCTGTGCAAAGGTAATTCAGGTACAGTCCCGGAACAAATAACAAAATTCATAGGAAGCTCCTGGTAAATGATTTTGTCACCATCCGTGTAAGATTTTTGAGCAATTTCTCCCACTCATAAGCCCGTGTGCAATTTTTGAGCTATATCGTTCGAAAGGTAATTAAATTTACAACAATCCGGTGCAAAGGTATATTTGGAACAGTCCCCGGAACTAAGAACAAAACTGATAGGAAGCTCAAATGTTTTTTTTTTTCATTATCATTGTAAGGTAATTAGGCAATTTCTCCCAATCATAAACCCTTGTGCATTTTGTGAGCAGTATAATTCGAAAGGTAATTACATTTACTACAATCCTGTGCAAAGTTATTTCAAATACAGTTTCCGGAACAAGGAACAAAATTTTGATAAGAAGATCCCAATAAATGTTTTTTCATTATCAATGTAAGATAATTACGCAATTCTCCCACTCACAAACCCAAGTGCAATTTGTGAGCTATATCATTCGAAAGGCAATTAAATTTACTATAATTATGTGCAAAGGCATATTTGGAACAGTTTCCGGAACAAGGAATAAAACCCATAGGAAACTCTCATTATATATTCTTTATATATAATACGTGAAGCCGTTTTTTGTAAACACATCTCCTCCCTTATTTCTGGACCAATTTTAATGTTTGAGGTTTCAAAAAATTCGTCTCATTTCGTAGTTTTGCAATAAGGTTTTAGATGTCAAAAATTCTTAACCATGGCGTGAGCTAATCTCAAATGTCGGGTTTTCCCCATAAGATTAACATGGAAAATATTTAAAAACCATTTCTATACAAAACAGCTGTTTATAATAAGAAACAAACTAATCCAGCTGATTTCGTGGATGTAAATAACGATGATTACAGTATTCAGAAGGTTATAAAAACATTTTAATACAAAACAGCTGTTTATAATAAGAAACAAACTAATACAGCTGCTTTGTGGAAGTAAATATTGATTTTTATAAGGGAGGAAATGAATTATTTATTCAAATTATAAAATTTACGAACTAATTTGTTTTGAACATTTAACATTATTTACCATCTTAGGTTTGAGGTTATTATTTATAACTTTTTTGTTAGGTTTTTGATTAAGTGTAGACCTGAGCCTTACTGGTTCTTTTAACCTTTATTATTACTGCTGTTATAAAATATAAGAAATAATTTGATTTGAACATTTAACATTATTTACCATCTTAGTTTTGAGGTTATTATTAATCCTACACTTTTATTATAAATAAAACATAACATATGTTTTCAGAAGGTCGCACCGGGGGTTGGCGTGCGGAGCACGCAGGGGTCTCCCCTAGTTATTAAAGATTCAAATTATTTGATAGTAAGTCATCTGTCGTAAATGCCAGTTTAGAGTTGTTAGAGGAGGGTGATTATTCTACATACGACAATTTTCCACCAGCTTAGCTGTGTTAATTGCTAACCCGACTTAATAATAGTAAATTTCGGTGCCGAGGGTCTAGACAAGTGAATACACTAACGTTTATTTTTCAACGGAAATGTTTTCATGTGTTCTGCACAAGCTTAGTTTTATTTATTCACTAACTGTTATTAAATTTCAGCTTATCTGATGGACGGTTTAAAAAAAATCATAATTTAGTAAATTGCAAAGTGCATTTTGTTCGAAGTGCAGCCGTTCGAAATAAATTGTTAAGATAATCCCTTTTATTTTTCTCTGAATTATGATTTGTGACTCAATTTTTTTTCTCTATGTCATTATTTTATTTAATAGAAATACCACGTATACCTTCTCTTCCTATCCCGTTATTTATCGAAAAATATTCTTTTTTAACCCAATGAAAGAAATTAAACCTTTAAAAAAATAAGTAAAACATTGTTCAGTTACGATTCTGACTAAAATCATATTTTGAGTAACGCAAATTAATATTAATTTAATATTTTCGTAATTTTTTAAATGGGTGTTTCGATTGCAATTATACGACTACTTAAATATTTCTACGAAGGAATTTTAGACACTCATTCATAGGCCAGTCGGTAGAGGTCAATTTAGACCAAAAGTTCCAGTAATTTGCAATACGGCTGAATTTTTTTTTTTAATGTACATTAAAGTATGTAGATTAACATAAAAAAAGTTTACCATTCTATCGATTTCCCAAAGTCGAAAAAAA
>JAGFPH010003701.1:56735-71256 GCA_018207615.1 Philaenus spumarius
ATCCGGCCCCCAAGACCAGGAGATATTAAATCCGGCCCGGACGACCAATTAGTTACTAACACTCTAAGCCTTATCTGGTTTACAATCGGACACTATAAGGATTCATTTTATAGCGGTGATTTCTCAGAACCGTCCCAGTAGGGGATCCCTTTCTTTGGGTTAAATGTTCGCTATTTTAATGGGTTCCGATCCCAGCATCGTAATGGCGTTTATCGTGTTTCGGGTCGTAACAATTATCCGTGAAGGAAATGTGCGCGCGCATCCCAGGGTGTGGTAATTAGATACGAGTTGGATGTGTTTGCGTTGCCATGACAACGTATGGGCTTGTTGGTCGGGAGATTTATTGGACGGGGATTGGCCGGAGAAGGGTTATTTAATGTGGGTAATGTTGTTATTGCGCATCTTCTTTACATAAATCCAAACGATTTGCATTCATTAAAAACGAAGCGTTCTGCCGGGTTAATTAAGAGAGTTGATCAGTGTTTGTGTAATATATAAATGTTAGCAAATATATGGGTAAACAAAAAGTTAAACTTCTTACTTCAGGTATTTGAGTAAAATATTAAATTATTGGATCTGTACATTTAACATGTTGAAAACACTAATGGCATGGACTCAGTTAGATATAGTTTGTTGTCTGTAGGCCTAAGTAGTTTTTTTTTAAGAACGAAGTAAACGAAAATAATTTAAAACAATAAACAACTATTCAAACATATAACAGCTGATTGCATCCATTAGCTTTAATATTCCACCAAAAATTCAATAAATATCAAAGCGTAGTCGGCTAATGTACAGTATAATAAGCAAGCGTCTTCTGGTTCCCTATGCTACGTATTAATACAGTACCCCCGAATATTCCAACAAAAATTCAATAAATATCAAAGCGTAGTCAGCTAATGTACAGTATAATAAGCAAGCGTCTTCTGGTTCCCTATGCCACGTATTAATACAGTACCCCCGAATATTCCAACAAAAATTCAATAAATATCAAAGCGTAGTCAGCTAATATACAGTATAGTAAGCAAGTGTCTTCTGGTTCCATATGCTACGTATTAACACAGTACCCCCGAATATTCCAACAAAAATTCAATAAATATCAAAAGCGTAGTCAGCTAATGTACAGTATCAATAAGCAAGCGTCTTCTGGTTCCCTATGCTACGTATTAATACAGACCCCCGAATATTCCAACAAAAATTCAATAAATATCAAAGCGTAGTCAGCTAATATACAGTATAATAAGCAAGCGTCTTCTGGTTCCCTATGCTACGTATTAACACAGTACACCCGGAAGACTATGACGTATGCTACGGAGAGAGTAGAAATGATTCTCCTACTTTTTCTGTGCTCACTTTTACGATAAAAACAAAAATTTTTGAAGGGAAAACTTTATTTATGGTTTCATGTAAAGAACCTTTTCTCCAACATTGTGTATATTTTGGCTTTATCAAAGGAATTTGTTTTTGTATTCTTCCACAAAAATAGAAAATAGGAACTTTAAAAAAATATATATTTCCGTTTGGTACTCAAAAACAAAATAGAGATAAATTAAAAAAAACGTTTTGAAGGAAATATACAGGGTGTCCCATAATTAAATAGCCAAACTTCGGGGAATGGTTCTTTGGGTCAAAATAAGAAAAAACGTCCCGAAAATGCTTCGTTTTTCAGATATCCGCCATTTTGTTTTTCGTACAAAATAATTCATATCTAGAGAACGGTTTGACTGATTTAGTTCAAACTTGTCATGAAGTTTAACCTAACAATGATATATCTCAAGAAAAATAAGCGATAAAATACAATCATGAATTTCAAAATGGCGGTTGTTTGAGAATTCCAAACCTAAATTAGTCAAAAACCGCACATTTTAACGAAAATTGTCAAGGCACCATTTTTGTAGCCATTTTGATACCCTATCGGGTGGTGTAACTGTCGAAACAATCGGATGTAGGACAACAGTTAATTTATGCATAATAAATTGGTTTGTTCAACCCGGCATCCTATACCAACACAGTAAACACAACAATATTGTACGTAATTTGCTGTCATTATCTTTAAGTTAGCTGTTATCCTTCATCCGATTGTTTTGACAGTTACACCATCCGATAGGGAATAAAAAGGGCTACAAAAAAAGTGTCTTGACATTTTTCGTAAAAATGTACGGTTTTTAAGTATTTTAGTTTTGAAATTTTCAAACAGCCGCCATTTTTACACCCATGATTGGATTTAATCGTTTATTTTTCTTGAGATATATAATTTATAGGTTAAACTTCAAGCCAAGTTTGAACCCAATCAGTCAAACCGTTCTCTAGATATGAATTATTTTGTACAAAAAACAAAATGGTGGATATCTGGAAAACGAAGCGTTTCCGAGCTTATGGTTATATAAACTTTTTTTCTTATTTTGACCCATAGAACCATTCCCCGAAGTTTGGTTGTTTAATTATGGGACACCCTGTATAATAATGTGTGCTTTACTTGAATGGAATACATTCTGTAGATTTTTAAATGATAATAAGTGCAAGTAGTACAAAAGACCCTACCAGTTGAGAAGTTTTTCTACACCAGTTGGAGCGTTAAAATTCTTTCTGTTCTGGTTAGAAAATAATTGTCTCCCAACTTGCGTTGCCTCACATCCATCCAGATAATTGTGCCCACAAAGTTCGTCACAATAAGATTTCACCTACTTTAAGATTAGTCTATCTCTAAATGGGAAAGTATTTAATCAATGTTTTAAACCGAGCTATTAAAATGGCGGCCACGTAGAGAGTTTAATCTGAACACAGGTTCGCTCTCCAACTTTGTCTCGGGGACGTCTCATTTACTGACGCAGTTAATCAGGAAGGCTGTGGTGTGAACACACGATCGTTTCCGTTCGAAACCAAACTATAAAAAAGATATAAAAGGCGCAGTTACATAGCACACAGGTTTGGTGGGAAAGGTAGTTTAATCTTTGATTGAGAAGACTTGGTGCTGTAAAACCTATAAGTTTTCATATATTTAGGTTAGGAAAATAACGAAAGTACCGCAACTTAGTGCCAATTATCTGGGGTATAAGGACCATTAAGTGATGTATCAGTGCCGTGACAGTTCAGTACCAGTAGGTTTATATTTTTAAATTAACAGAAGTTCAAACATGTAAGGCTGTAGCAATAATTCAGACCAATAGCCCAATATAGTAATAGTTTAAAATACAGTTTTATGTTTATAGACCTAAGTTGTTTTTCACACTGCCAAGAGAACTAAGTAAACCAAAAGGGTTGTAAAATTACGTACATTTCCAACGATTTCTAACCTTAAAACCTATCGTATAGCTTATTGTAGCATACATTAGTGTTGTATAACTAAGATCCAAAAACAACCAACATCCAGACATTATAAGACGTTTGTTTTGATTGAATTTGTATACATAACCCCAAAGTATAATCTAGGCTAGGTTTTGTTAAAGTATTACAGGTGATACAGGTAAATCAGCTGTTATTCGTCTGAAGCGGGGTTTGTCGCTGACAGCTGCACAATAACGTAACATATGTCTTTAAAATAATAGTTATTTTATACAAGATGCGCGTACGCTATACTGTTTTGTACCCACGCTTGCTTCTATAGTAGTTGATAATATTGTCTACTTAAAGTACCCTGACAAGGATAATTAAATGATTCAGACCAATAGTCCAAGCTAGTTTGTGGTAATTTAATTTTTCTTATATATATATCTTTAAAATAAATTAACAAAACTTTGTATATATCTTGTGTTGCAAAATAGGACAAATTTTTTGACATAATTGAACCTTTATGATTTTGGGGGGCTTGAGGGGGTTTAAGAATTTCAAATATAAAGGTATGTCATATAATACATCATTGAAAAACTTATTAAAAGAGACACAGAATGGCGCAAACTAGAGCTTAGTATCTTGCTTCGTTTCAAAGTAATGGACAATCAAAGTTTTGGAAAATTATACTGTTATCGTAACATCAAAGCAGGTTATCAATTTGTTAATATTAGGAATAAGTAGGTTGTATGTTATTTTGTACTCAGTATTTGTAATAAGCTTTTCAATGGTGTATTACATAACCTACATTTAGTTTTGAAATTGTTACCCCCCCCCCCTTACCCCTTAAGCCACCAAAATCATAGAGGGTCAGATATGTCAAGAAAACTTTGTCCTGTCATGCAACACAAGATATATATACAAAGTTTTGTGAATTATTTTCAGTAACAAAAATAATAAAGGGGTTTAAAGGGACTTTATGAACACCCTGTATAGTTTTATGTTTGAAGGCCTAAGTTATTTTTTAGGCTTTTAAGAACGAAGTAAATGAAAGGATTTTAAAAAGTTATATATTTCAACTATTTTTAAACTCAAAGCAGATCATTTAGATAGTTCCTCGTTTCAAGATACAATTTTTCATTGCCTCTCCTATTTTGCTTCAGATTTCATTTGTAAATAAAAGTACCTCCTGTAGTCGAAATTCGATCAATTTGATGCAAAGTAACAAAACTCAACTTGTTTTTTACCTTTTTCATTTATTAAAAGTATTCCAATTATCAATTCAAATACCATCTCCACGTATGTTAACAATATTACTTTCATTTATTAACAGGGACGGCACAAATAAAAAGCCTAAACAAAACTTCATAGTTCAATTACACACCTACATAGCAACAAATCAGACCTAAAACACATCGACAATATAACCCAAATCATCTGTTGACAGTTGAGTGAAGTAAGTAAGTTATTTATTTGAAACTCAATTAGGTTATCAGCTGTTTAGAACCAATGATTATTTCCTATTAATTTAGTTGTAGCATAATGATGCAATAGTATCGGTGAGTTGAAAAAGGTACACATTCCAAAATAGCTACTTTTCAGGAAACAAAAAAAACCGATTATTGGCTAAACTAAATTTATTAGAGAAAATTTTACTGTTAGGATCGTTTACGTACCAATGCTAAACATTCAACTACATAACAAAAATTATTTCTTTTCTTTCTATGTTTAAGTTATTGAACATTTTTTGTAATGGAATATGTCCCTTTTTACACTCATTTAGATAAATTTTAATATTGTAATAAATTTTAATGGATTATTTCTGTATAAGTACGTTATAAATAATGATTGGATTTTTAGTTTTAATCCGGATTTTCAACTTCTGCCGTTGGCCAATTACAGTGTTCTTCGCAAAAGGGTAAATACTCTCCTGGAATGTACTTAATGAGTTTAATGACATCATTAATCTTACTTGCCTTAATAGGTACTTGAAATAAACAACTTATATAAAATCTATAAAAAATACTTAACCCTAGAACCGGCAATGTTAACGAAAATGGATTTTTGGCGTGTGCAAGCATTTTTTCAAAAATTCGCCAAAAATAGTAAATGTACCCCAATCCAAAAGTATTCCAACACTTTTTTGTAGATAAAGATTCAAAAAATTTATATATGTAATTAAAAAATTTATTGATGTAAAATTGTAAAAGTTATTAGCTCAAGAAACAAAAAATGTTCAGTAACGAAAGGAAAAGTTCAACTTTAGGCGTCCATAACAAGTAGTAAAAATTTTGTATAATTTTTTTTATAAACGAAAAAAAGTTTCGTAAATTAGTTCTAAATAAAGCTTTGTCAACACTTTTATCAATTTCAAATTTATTATTACGAAAACATCTGTTTATTTGTTCAAACTACAGGCCGGCTAAGGAAGCTATTCGTAGCTTCAAACGAGAATTACTAATATTTGATTTGCCCGATAATAAAATATTACAATAACAAAGTGTAGAGCATGAATCAAAGAAAACAACGGTACAATTGTCTAATCTTGGTTGAAAAAAGTCTTTGAATAAATTCTACTTGAATAACAAAAGTGCAAACAAATGGCCGCCGAAGCAGCTAGAGTAGCAACTTCAGGGGTTACACACTACTAGCGCTGCGCGTTTAGTTGCAAAAGGAACACATTCCAGGAATATGTCCCTTCTTCAACTCACTGACATATCGTAACCTCTTTACAGGCAGTGCAGTGTATTGGAATTAGTTCCTTTTTCAAGTCAATAGATAGGGCTTGCTCTAAGAAACAAAATGGCTATCTTAGTATGATTTTGCATTTTTTGGAATGTGTACCTTTTCCAAGTCACCGATTCAATTGTAAAACTCGGAATGTAAACAAAATAAAAGTGTAAATCAAATATTTAGCTTCACAGTGACTTAGAACTTGAAATTAGCTTTTAAATAAAATAAAAAAAGAATCATCAAAATCGGTTAAGTATTAAGTTTAGGAAGTGAGTGAATAAAAAACAGGAATTTTTTAAATATATAGATATAGATATCCATATATTTATGACTAGAGAGATCGTATAAAATCGGATATTTTCTGACACATTTAAAGAGTTGTTTGTCGTTCATTGTAAACAAACAAAAAAGTTAAGGCACGGCAGATCCAGCCACCACCTTGAATTTCAACTCCCATAAGAGCAATGTTAAAAGGGTAACAAGACTACTGGAGTAATAATGATAAAAAAATTATTTTGAATATGTAATGTTAAAGGTTAGGACACTCCGATGTGGATATATTTTAGTTTTTGGAGTGTAAACTTCTATAGGCGCACCACGTCCAAAACAATTGTATACATGTGTGTACAGCAAAGTATATAGTTTTCTTGTTGCTGGGGGTGAATCGGATTTTACCGTCACGCGTTTCACCATGCATTTTGTGAAACGCTCCCAAAGTGAAACGCTCTATTCCATCTGTTTGAAAAACGTTTTGGTCTTTCCGAGATTCGAACCATCAGAGTCCATCAAAATAGACTATCGCCTTAGCCGATTAGGCCACTAATACATTGCTAATTTATTACTTTCTCACTATAAAAAGTATAGAGAAAGTATAGTGATCGCAAAAAAAATCGATGTTGAGATTTTTGTGGAAATATCCGTTTTGGGTCCCCTGAGTCCAAAAAAGTGGTTTTTACAAAATGTCTGTCTGTATGTCTGTATGTATGTCTGTATGTATACAAAGCTAGAGAGAAAACTATTCAATCGATTTCAACCAAATTTGCACCAGACATGTCCAGTACGCCTGTATAGATGCACGAAAAAGGGTTTTGAACAATTTTGAAAAACAACCCAATTTTTGGCCAAAAAACCCCCAAAAAATCAGTTATTATTTTTTTATAAACAAACGGCTCTAACGATTTTGATAAAATTTGGCTTATTTGTAGCCTTTAATGTGCCCTACCATATACAAAAACCCGCATCTTTCTAAAAATTCTCATTTAGCTAATAACAATAATAGTAACTGATTTTTGGGGGTTTTTGGCCATAAAGAGGGTTGTTTTTCAAAACCTTTTTACGTGCATCTATAAAGACCTAATTGACGTGTTTGGTGCAAATTTGTTCGAAATCGATCGAATAGTTTTCTCTCTAGCTAATAATAATTATATTTATTAGTTAATCGCCTACTTTAATAAAAGTATACAAAGCTAGAGAGAGAACTATTCGATCGATTTCAACCAAATTTGCACCAGACATGTCCAGTACGCCTGTATAGATGCACGAAAAAGGGTTTTGAAAAATTTTGAAAAACAACCCTCTTTTTGGCCAAAAAACCCCCAAAAAATCAGTTATTATTTTTTTATAAAAAAACGGCTCTGACGATTTTGATAAAATTTGGCTTATTTGTAGCCTTTAATGTGCCCTACCATATATAAAAACCCGCATCTTTCTAAAAATTCTCGTTTAGCTAATAATAATAATAATAAATGATTTTTGGGGTTTTTTTGGCCATAAAGCGGGTTGTTTTTAAAAAAATTTCAAAACTTTTTTACGTGCATCTATAAAGACCTGATTGACGTGTTTGGTGCAAATTTTTTCGAAATCGATCGAATAGTTTTCTCTCTAGATAATAATAATAATATTTATTAGTTAATCTCCAACTTTAATAAAAAAAACTCTCCTACCCCACCCTACAAGTCACAGTGAATCTGTTTAGTAATTTAAATGTGTTTGTGAGAAAGTATGTGCCAGTTCCTGGTACCGTTTATTATATTTGAGTTCGGTTTATAAGTGTAAAAGATTGTCCTACGTCATAGGCTTAATCTGTAAATGTTAATACGATGTATAGTTTAATTAGTAATACCTCTGAAATTGACATTGTGCTTTCTCATTTCGTAAGTTGTGCTAAAAACTTTTACACTTCTCCCGCGCGGTATTAAGCGCACGATTACATTTTATTTAAATTTGTTCTTTGACTTAGCTTGTTTTCTTATTCAACAATGGAAATATCAAAAAATGTAAAACGACCACCACACTCGAAGTTTAATTGCCTTTAAAATAAAAGTAATCACGTTGTTGTGGAAGCATGTACGCGTCGAATTTGAGTGTTTAGCCTGCACTCTGAAGGTCGTCACACCAACTTGTTGCTCGCGGAGGAATACTAGACATATAACATACACGTTTATTTTAAATATTTGAGAGAAAGCTGTGTTAACACATACTCACATACATTGTCGCTCACACGCATTTCAGTGCATTTACAGTCTCCGCCTTCATGAAGCTGCCCTATATTTGCTAGCGGAGGAATGAAACTCACACAAACTCAACGCTAGTAGTGTACAGCTCTGCCGCTTGGAGTGCTGCAGTCAAATCGGAAATATTTTTCAGTCCTGCCGCGCCTTAGACAAATAACGTTGGAACTTCGTTTTAAACGTTTTGAAGGGATACTGCAGCAGCATTGACAACACTGATATGGATACGAGATGGGCGTGTGGAAACCTCTCTATTCAAATCCGCAGAAGAATATTGTTCTTCTCTGATACGGAAACACGGATCCAATACGGTGCTGACCTGTGTAAATGAACCTTAATACAGGGTGTCACGAAACTATCTGGAACAGCTTTTTAGAATGGTTCCTTGCGTAAAAATAAGATAAAAGTTCCAGTAAACATAGGTCCGGAAACGCTTAGTTTTCCGTTTATTCAGGAACATTCTGGAAGCTTCTAGAACAATTAGGAACATACTGTAAGCTTCTAGAATATTCAGTAACATTTTAGAAGCTTCTAGAATATTCAGGAGCATTCTAGAAGCTTATATAATAATCAGGAACATTCTGTAAGCTTCTAGATTATTCAGTAACATTCTAGAATATTCAGGAACATTCTGGAAAATTATTCAGTAAAGTTCTAGAATATTCAGGAACATTCTGTAAGCTTCTAGATTATTCAGTAACATTATAGAATTTTCAGGAACATTCTGGAAGCTTCTAGAACATTTAGGAACATTCTGGAAGCTTCTAGAATAATTAGGAACATACTGTAAGCTTCTAGAACATTCAGTAACATTTAAAAAATCATTTTTGTTGCCATTTTGTTGTTTAAAAAAATACTTAATACCTTTGGAATGAGTTACGATATTGAGTTCAAATTTGGTGTACACTTTAACCAGTTTACCAAAAATCAGAAGTGTCTTTTATATTTTCAAAATGGCGGCCGTTCAAAAACAATTTTTAACGACCGCCATTTTAAGAACCATTCAAATTGTATAAAAACATTTTTAATCAAACTTAACAAAGGGTATGAATTATGTTTAGTGAATTAAGTCAGTCGGTCAACTAGGGTGATGTAGTATAATTCAAAGTGTACGCCTCACTAGCGCTGACAGCGGTGGGATATTCAAACTACACATTTCGTATTTCATGGCCCATCACTTTCATCTCGCATCTCTCTAACGTTCCGACTCGATATATAAATTTAATGAATTATTTGTATAAATCAAATAAACGATGTGGCACAGACATGACGACTGCGGACCGTCTTCACGACAACTCATTTACCGATTTCGTGTGTTCAAAGTTGTTTTAGGCTCTGTTACAGCTTGCAATTTATAAAGCCGCCTAGCTTCCGTACCCGACTTTGCGTCCGAAATAAGAAACTTTTTCAAACATTTTCTTGGACGTTGGTTTGTGAAAATATTTTCACGTTGCAAACTTTTTCACCCACACTAAAATTATAATTAAGTAAACTTTTGTTTAGCGTAATCGCATGAATTCTGAACCTATTTTACGAGCAGTTCACTGATGAATGATTTAGATTTTCCTGAGTAACACAGTCTTATCAGATTTTTAGAAAGTTTAATTTGAATGTTTAAAAATGTAACTCTTTTACGTTGGTTGGTAGAACTTTTTTGATAGAGATACAAAAGGAAGGGTCTGGATTCATCCCACCCCCTGAACAAATTTAAAAAAAAAGCCTTCCATTACCCTTTAAAAATATGTTTTCATTATAACTTAACAACTCTCCCTCCCCTTTTTATGTTGGTTTTACCTCAAGCTGAACCAGGATCTCCTCAAAAAATTGCATCCACTACCCAACAATTTGGAAACTGCCCCTCCCCACTTTTGAAATGTGTTTTCAACTAAACCTAACCCTTCCTCTTTTTAGGTTGGTTTTACTTTTGGTTCAGCCTGGAACCCCACCCAAAAATTTGCCCAAAACATTTAACACACCACCCAAAAATTTGAAAATCTCCATTTCCTTTTTAACTTCTTTTCAACAAAATCTAACCCTTCCCTTTCACCCAACACTCCCAAAATCCATTCACCAAATTAAAATATAAAAACAACCTCCCTAATACACTTTTAAATTTGATTTACAACATAACCTAACCCCTTCCCTTAAGCTTTAGGCTACTCTATCAGATTGGTTTTACCTCTAAGAAAGGATTGGTTTAAGAAATGCTCCTCCACCATTTAGTTTATTACAAAAAATACACCCAACACCCCAAAATCCACCCACCACCTCAAAATTTAAAAACTCCCACCCTATTGTCCTTTTAAAATTTGTTTTCAATCTAACCTAACCTTCTTCCTTTTTTAGGTTGTTTTTACCTCTGACTGAGCCACTAAATTCTTACACTACAAAATCCAATCAAGACACGGCAATTTTTAAAGTCCAACCTATTGTCTATTCTTGAAAGTTCTAGAAGCTTCTAGAATGTTACTGAATGTTCTATAAGCTTACGCAACATGTTCCTGAATATTCTAGAAGCTTTCAGAATGTTTCTGAATGTTCTAGAAGCTTCGAGAATGTTCCTGAATGTTCTAGAAGCGTCCAGAAAGTTCCTGATTATTCTAGAAGCTTCCATAATGTTCCTGAAAGTTCTAGAAGCTTCCAGAATGTTTTATAAGCTTCCAGCAGTATGTTTTTAAATGTTCAAGAAGCTTACGCAAAATGTTCCTGATTATTCTAGAAGCTTCCAGAATACTCCTGAATGTTCTAGAAGCTTCCAGAATGTTCCTGAATATTCTAGAAGCTTCTAGAATTTTACTGAATGTTCTAGAAGCTTACAGAATGTTCCTGAATATTCTAGAAGCTTCTAGAATTTTACTGAATGTTCTAGAAGCTTACAGAATGTTCCTGATTATTCTAGAAGCTTCCAGAATGCTCCTCAATATTCTACATGCTTCTAGAATGTTACTGAATGTTCTAGAAGCTTACAGAATGTTCCTGATTATTCTAGAAACTTCCATAATGTTCCTGAAAATTCTAGAATGTTATTGAATGTTCTAGAAGCTTACGCAAAATGTTCCTGATTATTCTAGAAGCTTCCAGAATGTTCCTGAAAGTTCTAGAAGCTTCCAGAAGGTTCCTGAAAGTTCTAGAAGCTTCCAGAATGTTTTATAAGCTTCCAGCAGGATGTTCGGGAATGTTCTAGAAGCTTCCAGAATGTTATAGAAACTCTGAGAAGGCTAGTGTACCCTCCAGACTGTTCTGTACCATCGAAGGGACTTCCTGTTTCGGAAGGTTCGAGAACGTTCTAGGAACCGGACACGGACTACGAGGGACCTAAAACTTGGCTCACATTAACTCTTAAGGGGAGTTAATGTGTCCGCCATATTGAATCTGATTCCCATGAGAGCAATGCTACGGAATGAGTCATTTTTTCTGTTAACTCGTGGAATAAATTAAATAATTTGAAGTACTCCCGTATGAGGATGTTGATTGCTGAATACATTTTCAAAAACCGTTTTGTTTTCATAAACGTAGGACATAAATAGTAAACTTTATACATTTTTTACTCAGTTGCAAAAAGAGATATTGCGAAAAACCTTAGCAATCAACGTCCACAATCTATTTTACTTTAAAGAAAGAAACTACAGATTTCGTTTTTTGACGAAAATAACACAAAAATATTCTTAAAAGTGAAGGTGTGGCTAGGTTAGGTTAAGATTAAAATTGTAGCCGACTTCGCCGTATTGAATTTAGGGACCCGAAGCTTAAGGGATGTAGGAGGAAAACCCGTTTTATTTCGATTCTTTGCGTCTAAGATGTGAAATATTGTTCGTAGAAAATATTTTATGTAAAATATACTCATAGATTACTTCAAACAAACTGGAGGAATCGTGGTTTTTGCGCTTACTGATGCACAGTTGATCATGTATGTTAGATTGATTTTTACGAAACCCTTTACACGATTTTAGTCAAGAGAACTCTCAATATTTACCCTATGTTTCTTTCGTTAATTTATTCATATCTGCTAGTGAAGCCGCTAGAACCCCTCATAGTAGACAATACAAACAAGCAGTGCCAAATTACAACAGCAGTGAAGAAGGGTAACTAATAATACACTCCATATTAGACAGACAGACACACATACAACTCTCCCTATTGGTTGTAACTGTCCCCTCTCCGTATAATTGGACCAAATCAAACCCTGCATCATCTCCACTCGTCCGTGAGTAATACGCACATCATCATTTTATACCCCTTGTGCCAACCACGACATACTTAATGTACCGCGACGCTACTCTACCAACATTACAACAATAAACTTCCCCTGGACGTAACGTATATCCGTATAATATATTTTATTGAGTGGAAACCATATCTAGATACCATGTGTCATAATGTCAGGCCGCGTCGAGCTGTTGGCGTATACACCTCAACGCACTCTAGCGAGTTAATTCCGCACTGTGTTATACGGAATAAACGTTGGTTTGTTTATTACGGGGTTTAGTGATAAATAAAACGTGAGGAGTTTGACTTATCGGCAAGCGTAACGTACCTTCACCCACCACGAAAGTTTACCAACAGGCTACAACTTTTCAAACAAATTTTTTTGTTGCAGTCAGTAACATGTTTCTCAAACATTTTATACAGAGTGTCCCCGAACTCTCTGGACCCCTTTTGTGGATATGTTCCTGGGATCCAGACAAACATATTTTACAATAAAAACATGGGTCTACGGTGCTTAAAAAGTAAACTATTTTAACACAATTTATGAAATGAGGAAGCACAATGTCCATTTCAGAGGTATTACCAAGTAAACTATTTTAACACAATTTATGAAATGAGGAAGCACAGTGCCCATTTCAGAGGTATAACCAAGTAAACTATGTTAACACAATTTATGAAATGAGGAAGCACTATGTCCATTGCGGAGGTATTAGGGCCTACCAAGTAAACAATGTTAACACAATTTAAGAAATGAGGAAGCATTATGTCCAATTAAGAGGTATTACTAAGTGAACTATTTTAACACAATTTATGAAATGAGGAACACAATGTCCATTTCAGAGGTATTACCAAGTAAACTATTTTAACACAATTTATGAAATGAGAAAGCACAATGTTCATTTCAGAGGTTTAACCAAGTAAACTCTTTTAACACAATTTATGAAATGAGAAAGCACAATGCCCATTTCAGAGGTTTAACCAAGTAAACTATTTTAACACAATTTATGAAATGAGAAAGCACAATGTTTATTTCAGAGGTTTAACCAAGTAAACTCTTTTAACACAATTTATGAAATGAGGAAGCACAGTGCCCATTTCAGAGGTATTACCAAGTAAACTATTTTAACACAATTTATGAAATGAGGAAGCACAGAGCCCATTTCAAAGGTATTACCAAGTAAACTATTTTAACACAATTTATGAAATGAGAAAGCACAATGTTCATTTCAGAGGTATTATTAAGTAAACTATTTTAACACAATTTATGAAATGAGAAAGCACAATGCCCATTTCAGAGGTTTAACCAAGTAAACTAGTTTAACACATTTTATGAAATGAGGAAGCACAATGTTCATTTCAGAGGTATTGCCAAGTAAACTATTTTAACACAATTTATGAAATGAGGAAGCACAATTTCCATTTCAGAGGTATTACCAAGTAAACTATTTTAACACAATTTATGAAATGTGGAAGCACAATGGCCATTTCAGAAGGTATTACCAAGTAAACTATTTTAACACAATTTATGAAATGAGGAAGCACAATGTCCATTTCAGAGTTATTACCAAATAAACTATTTTAACACAATTTATGAAATGACGAAGCACGATGTCCATTTCAGAGGTATAACCAAGTAAACTATTTTAACACAATTTATGAAATGAGGAAGCACAGTGCCCATTTCAGAGGTATTATTAAGTAAACTATTTTAAAACAATTTATGAAATGAGGAAGCATAATGTCCATTTCAGAGGTATTATTAAGTAAACTATTTTAACACAATTTATGAAATGAGGAAGCACAATGTC
>JAGFPH010003702.1:25230-57453 GCA_018207615.1 Philaenus spumarius
CTAGCGGCCGCATTTTAAGTTCGATTTGGTTCAAATTTGGTACACATTGCGATGAACCGCTCTCGTCGGCCTGCCCACACCAACGACCTTTTACGCGACTATCCGCTCAACTCACCTTTCCAATCGTCGCCGCAAGAAATTTGCCCACCCTCTTGTGGACAGATTTTCTTAAAATTTGAAAAGGTTCTAATTTTAATTTTAATCTCTGGAGAACCTCGACTCTTTTCAGGGTCGTGCCATTTGGAGAACTGTTTACCCTCTTTATAACAAGCAATATTGGCTACCTATATTCATATATATATATATATATATATATATATACACACAGATTACGATTACTAGCTGGTTCAGGACTACTATAATTATAAATAATAAGAATTTATATATTTTGAACAGAGCCAACTGGCTTCTGGGTTTTTAATTAATATTCAAGCAAAACTATATACACAAATTTGAATAATTATTCAATTAGACTCTTATCAACAAATTTTTATAATTACAAAATAAATTTATATTCCTTATTTTATACCTCAGTATTATGACTAACTTTAACAATTTTTTATATACACTTTATAACGAAGACTGCCGTGAGAGATAGATAAATGACTCTAATATTTATAACCTTATTTACGTTTTTGATAATTTAAAAAAGAGCAAAATTACTAAGTGGGTCAACGATGAAATGTATGCTTGAAAAGATTGCACTGACTATACCTTATGCGAGTTTGTTAAGCGTTCCCCTTGGAGTTCCTGGCAGGATTTGGAGTTACTGCTAACCCTTACGCCGATGACATATGAGATATATCCCTGGGTGGTGTTATGCGCACTTCAGAGATGTCCTAGGCTCGTTGGCAGTCGCTCGGTCCCTGCATTGACAGTCTTGTTGAAACGTCTGGTTTCCTCCAGGGTCGGATAATTAACCATTGCTTGGATACGTCTGGCTGTAGTCCTGAAAGCTGTAACCGTCTCTAGTGTTCCAGGTTACGTCAAGCTTTACATCGATTCTTCACAGAACGTGGATAATGTTTTTTGCATACAAGTACCCAGCGTCCTGACTCATGAAGCTCAAACATGAAGACTGAAATTAATAAACGAGTAGCATAACGTCTACCTCGGAGTTCTTCTCAGACTTTAAAAAAAATTTAATTTTTTAAAACGAGTAACATGGTGTCTACCTCCGAGTTCTTCTCAGACTCTAAAAAAATTTAATCTTTTAAACGAGTAACATGGTGTCTACCTCCGAGTTCTTCTCAGACTGTCGATCTAAACAGCAACTTCTGACCTTCTCCCTTTCGAGGGAAAAAACTCTTGCCATTTAGTTCAAATAATTTCCCTTTGTTTCTTTTACTTTAGAAGCGAATAACTTCATTAATATTTGAAGGAGAATTTTTTAGTTATTTTTCCTGCCATCAGGATAATTAGTTTTATAAGTTTTGAATTAATTAACTTTTAATTACGACGATTTTTCCATTATGTAATGTTTAATTGTAGTGAAAGTTGTTACCAGCATTGGCTGGTGGGCGGAGTCATCTTATCGGTGGTCGGTTCAACTTAAATCCTGTCCTTCCGACGAAATATTCATGTCATTTTTGGTTTGTCAAAATTGTTCTATTTTTCACCGATTTCCTATAACTCCCGATCCCGTAACTGGATTCTGGATATCTCTTCAGATTGTTGTTCTGGACAACTTCTGGATTATCTGCAAACTTGAATTGAAACTGTACGACGTTCGGTTCGGTATTTACGCTCTTACGTGTTTTCCGCACTTTCCCGTACCGTGCTTTTCCGCGATTTCGGTTTTCCGGCACTTTTTATTACTGTTACTGTTCCCTGTAAACCCGACGATTGTTTTACTGTTTTTCCCATGTTTTTATCCCTTTTGGTTCCTGAGTTCTAACACTTTTGGTTTTCCGAAAATTCTCATTTTGGGTACATTAACTATAATGAATTTATTTTTTTATCTATATCTATCTCTCTGGAGCCTTTACATTGCCGGTTATCTTATATTATCAATTGCCGTTAATGTAAATTGAGTTTAGGCCTTTTTAGGCCTATACTTTCTATTTTTACTAAAATACGTTAACGCCCGTGAGCTATTAACCTTACATATTTTATTTTTAATTAGCAGTTATCATATTTCATGGCCATTTACCTTAATTCATTTAAATTTAACTTTTATTAATTAATTTACTTTTAAATTGATATCTATGCTGCAAAATTCAAAATTTACCAAAATCTGTTTCTATTGACCTTTAATGACGTTAATTATCTATACTTTATACTTTTTACTTTTTTCCAAATTTCAAAATTACCAATTTTGGTTTTTTGTGTTACTTTAGTTTTACGCATATTTTTAACACCTTTCATTTTATCAAAAAACTTTACTTATATAAATTAACCCATTTACTTTGCTTTATACAAAAATATAAAAATATCAACTAAATTTGAATATTTAATTTTTCCATTGTTCTTATGAACTTGCACCGACAATTCTACATTTGGCCTTGAACGAGTCGCCTTGGACCTTGCTTTCTAAGCTTGTCTAACACTGATTAAGCCTGTCTTAAAGACAGTCGATTTTACAATTAGTTATGGAAAGTTATTTTTTATAATTTTTGACTTGAGCGGGCTGAGCGAAGCGAGCCCGTCTCAACATGTTGGTTGTCTACGTAGCTCGGACGAGTTCGTTAGCAAAAAAAAAAAACATCAACCGGAAGTACGTTTTTTGACCGGAAGTAACTATTTTTTGACATTTTTAGTACGAGAATGACATTTTTTTTAGTTTTTTCTAAAAATATAAATTTAGGATGTTATTCTATTATTTTATATATATATGTATATATGTGTTCGCACTCTAGCGGCCGCATTTTAAGTTCGATTTGGTTCAAATTTGGTACACATGTTGGCTGTCTACGTCGCTCGGACGAATTCGTTAACCAAAAAAAATCCAACAACCGGAAACACGTTTTTCGACCAGAAGTAACTATTTTTTTAGATTTTTCCTACGATAATGAATTTGTGTTTGAGTTTTTTCTACGAATATAAATGTAGGATGTTATTCTGCACATTTTGTTTTTTTACGCGACCTCATAGCTCGCTTGGTTCCCCCAAAATCGATCGAACCGTAAAATACCATAGAAGTACTCGGTTCAAAGCCAGGGGTGGACTACGCCGTGCGGTTGGCGTGCGAAGCACGCAATGCATTGTGTATTGAAGATATTCCCAATAAGGGGGTTGGCAAGCGAAGCATGCAATGCTTTGTGGGTTGAAGATACTCCCAATATGCGGAATGGCGTGCGAACCATTTTGCAGCTATTCAGCACCGCCGTGAATAGACGTATTTCCCAAATTGTTGGTTGGCCTATAACATATTTGGCCTAAAACATAGGCCTATAAACTTAATTTTGGAAATTTGCTCAACTCACGTCAGCAGTTCAGCTGCGTGGTCGAATTATTTACAATATGTAACGACAGAAGTTTGAATTGAATTAGAATTCAGTTAGCATTTTTTGTTTATTTTTGTTTGCGTTTGCTTTTAGTAACTTAATTTAATCTAAAAAGCTGTTGTTTGTGAAGAATAACAACCTGGTTAAACAATTGCTAAGTTGGTTGCTATGGCAATGAATGTAAACAGACATAAAATTGTGTTTTATCCGAACAGCTGTTTTATCTGATTTATGTCTGTGGTGAAGCCTGAGTTTTCACTCTATTTACGTTTTAAAAATGCTAATTTTGCTAAATCCTTTCTTAGCGTCTGTGACCTTTCATAAGAATATGGGCCTACATTTAAATTTTCGTATTTGTTATTTTAAGTAGTTTTCGCTCTTCATTGATTCTACAACAGTCATTCAGTCAGTACAATGCCGCTTATACAGGGTGGTTATAATGTCATTCCCCCCCCCCCTTTAACTTTTGTGTTTGTTAAAAAAACAAATATCCTTTGGGGAACGATACTAACTTAACCCAAAGCATCTTTTGAAGCAAACGAAAATTTTGAGTGTCCCCTAAAAGTGGGGGAAAATGACATAAATAAAATAAAAATCGGACCACCCAAAACAAAATGGCGGCCCTAATCGTGTTGAAATAAATCGACATAAAGTTGCTGATATCTCGAAAAGCAGGAGTTTTTAGAAAACATTTCAAGAGACAAAAAATGCTTATTTGAAAGTGCTTGACCTAAACAATTGCTTCCAAATCGATTTCGTAAATTTTATTTTTTACAAAATTTTTTAAGATGGAGTAAACATAGAATGTTTTTCCCTCACAACTGTTGAATTGCGTGCGAAGCAATCAACGATCTGTATATTGAAAATACTACCAATACGGGGATTGGCGTGCGAAGCATGCAATGTATTGTTTATTGAAAATACTTTCTTTACGGGGGTTGGCGTGCGAAGCATGCAATGTATTGTGTATTGAAAATACTCCCAATATAGGGGTTGGCGTGCGAAGCACGCAATGCATTATGTATTGAAAATACTCCCAATATGGGAGTTGGCGGTCGAAGCACGCAATGCATTGTGCGTCGGCTGCTTAATTGTTTAGAATACAGTAAAAGTACATGTAAGGTTTGCAACAATGTACATTTCAAGCACCTTGAATTATTTTTAACTTGCACCTAGATTTAAATTGTGGTTAAAATAAAATAATTTTGAACGTTAAACCAGTAATAGCGATTGGCAGGCACAATACTCGCTTGACGAGAGGAGCGGCCAATCAAGAAAAAACGCAACGACAAAGATTTTTTTATTTCCCCCTACAGGAATTTAATTCGACAGCATTTACATTTTCGACAAAGGTTGAAATCAAAGAGAAAGTTTCTTAACTGATTGCGTCATTTACAATTCATTTGTTAGCATTCAAGAATGGAATGAATTATTCATTTTTGTACCATATTGTAGCGAACAAATTCAAATATGTTTTTTTTTAGAAAACATTGCAGGAGTCTGCGTTAGCGGTCTAAAATGTGACTTGAAGCAATTGCTATAAATAAATACTAAACAACCGCTATTAAAGTGAAATATGCACATATTTTTTATTGCATATAATATTAATAATAATATAATCGTTATATAATAATAACAATAGATGAAATAAAACAATAACACACAATCTCACAACAAACTGAGAGATACTTTGAGATACTGTGAGTTGTACTTTGGCTTTTGTAGCTTTATCACTGAGGATGGCGACTTTGTCGTTGAAACCCGTTTGATTTATTAAACGTATTTGTTGTAAGATTGTGTGTTATTGTTTTATTTCATCTATATTGTTCTCACAAGTCCAGCTCATTATTTACTTAATAATAACAATGCTATATTAGATAGCTTTTCAACATTTGTTACAGTATTTTTATTATTGAATTGATAGGGAATGATCTTTAAAGACCATCTGCCAGGTTGGTAAAAGGTTTTTGAAATGTTAATCTATTTAAATCTGATATCCTTATATATAATACGTGAAGCTGTTTTTTGTGAACACAACTCCTCCCTTATTTCTGGACCAAATTTAATGTTTGAGTTGTCAAAAAAATTCGTCTCATTTCGAAGTTTTGCAATGAGGTTTTAGATGTCAAAAATTCTTATCCTTAATGGTGTGGGCTAATCTCAAAGGTCGGGTTTTCCCCACAAGATTAACATGAAACGAATTTAAAAAAACATTTCTAACAAAACAGCTGTTTATAATAAGAAACAAACTAATCCAGCTGCTTTCGTGGATGTAAATAATGATGTTAATAATAATAATAATAATGTTTATAATAACAATTTAAAACCCATTTCTTTAAGAAACAGCTGTTTATATATAATAAGAAACAAACTAATCCAGCTGCTTTCGTGGATGTAAATAATGATGTTAATAATAATAATAATGTTTATAATAACAATTTAAAAACCATTTCTTAAAAAAACAGTTGTTTATAATAAGAAACAAACTTATCCCGCTGCTTTCGTGGATGTAAATAATGATGTTTATAGTAAATTAAACATAATATTAGGTTAGGCCTAGACTGATGAAATAACTTCTTGAATGTATTTACATTCATTACCATAGCAACAAATTGAATAAAATAACAGATAAAACAGTTGATTCGGATATCCAGCTTTTTGTACAAAATAATATTTTAAGTTAGTCCTGTACTGTACCAACACATGTTTCAACACACGCAAACCAATAAAAACTTGCGTTAAGGAATTTAAAAATAAGAAAAAACTATGGTACATCCTAATTAAAAATAAATAAGACATATAGTAGGCCTATTTATTGATAATACACGGTAATTGATTTTTCGGTTAGGTTTTTGATTAAGTGTACACCTGAGTCTTACTGGTTCTTTTAACCTTTATTATAATTGTTATAAAATATACGAAATAATTTGATTTGAACATTTAACATTATTTACCATCTTAGTTTTGAGGTTATTATTAATCCTACACTTTTATTATAGATAAAACATATCTTTTAGATATATAGTTTTTAGAAATTTCCACCAGGGGTTGGCGTGCGGAGCACGCAGGGATCTCCCCTAGTAAACTATATTATATTACATACAGGTTTTATACATATCCACTAATACAGCCAGATATACAATTTACGTTCATACATACAGACACTCTGACAACTACAGAATTATATTATATTTATACAAACAATTTAATTAATACACTTTAACTTATTATGTTTAGTAATTAAATTCTTGTATTAATCCCCTCCTATATTTCCATGCTTGTTCTATATATTTCGTAAGGCGGGCGCAATCCCTTCCATTTAGATATTGCCCAAATTCATTCCTAAAACTTTCGAAGCAACGTCTTCGAATAATGTAGCACTGCTTGGAAAAAATGGAAAACGACCTCTTTTTCATGTAAATAGCAAAGAGCAATCGAAACTACCTCCCTCTGAACATGGTCTAACGTTTAAGTATAATAATTGCCCCCTATATTTTATAATCTATCCTAGGGGAGACCGGAGAGATGGCGATCACCCGGGTAATGCCGAACATCACATTTTTTGCTTACTATGTTTGAATATAGAGTCTGTTTGGTGCTGCTACCTACCACGTGGGAAGGTCAAATTACCTCGCTTAGACTGGCTTTATTAACGCTTGCTAGCGATAACCAAAAAACTGTTTCTGCCACTTTGCTTGTTAAATTGAACGAACATTTAAAACAGGGTAAATACAAATCTTTTTAAATGTACTTTATATTTCTGTAGGGATACTAGGTATCAACAGTCATTTTAGTATATCTAGCCCATGTTGAGATGTTTAAGAAGTGTAATTTAATATTTAATATGCCTTGAAAAAGAACATGGCGACAAATGGGGTAATCACGAACTAACTGTTCGCCATTGCCCCGGACCATTTTCGTCATTTCCCCACATGTGTTATTATGGCAATTTTGTAATCTACAAATTCTGTAAGGACAATATGTTTTTGAGACATTTAACGTTACATATTATAAACGGCTGCCATTTTGAAAATATTTAAAACAATGCTCTAATTTTTCGTACAGTGATAAAAGGTTACGCATCAAATAGGTATACAAAGTTTGAGCTCAATATCTTTTATACTTTAAAAAATATTAAGTATTTTGCAAAAAACACATACAGACAGACAGACGAAAAAATAAGCACCGTAGACCCATGTTTATATTGTGAAATATGTTTGTCTGTATCCCAGGAACATAGCCACAAAAGGGGTCCAGAGAGTTCGGGGACACCCTGTATACTAAATATTATGTTACAGATATTCTACGACTTCATTTAGAATATTACGTAAAACGAACTGTTAAACTTGGTTAACGAAATGCACATCAGGGAGTTGTAATAAATACAGTTCTACCAGTTTATTTGTGTTGCGTTATTTACCCAACTTGTGATTGAGGACTCCGCGTTTAAAATTGTTTTATATTCGCCACAGAGCACATTGAACTTCTTGTGTTTTACTAGTTTCCAAAAATGTACTATGCACTGTGCCTACATAATAGAAGGCTTCGCTGGGCTTCAGCTAAACTTTTAATTTATGAAAATCATTATCGTATTAAGGACACAAACAGTTGACGGATATAGGATAACCCAGCTTGGGGGGTAAAAACGTCCTGCAGTTTATCAAGATTAAATGTGCTGGAAAAGATTACAATTAATCCAAACAAATGTATCCAGATCGTGATGTAGGGGTGGAGTGAAATATGTCTTTGCGGCTGGTGAGGACGTATATTTTCTTTTATTTGCGATCCAAGCTCTCGACAATACATCGTACTTTGTAAATAGCGTGGCATGGTTTAAGAGATTGTGTTGTTGACATTTTAGGATAAAACTTGCTAACAGAATAGATGTTGTAATCAATACATACGTAGTAAATGTAAGTGTGTTTTTTACTTTCTCCACCTTATATGTAGTATATGGAGAAAGTAATGTTTTCGTCCAAATTTTCGAATTTGAATTTGTAGTGGAAATATCTGTTTTGGTGCCCCCTGAATTCCAAAAAATTGTTTAGTGGAATTATCTGTGTAGGTGCTCCCTGAACCCAAAATTATTTTTATTGGAATTTTTTGTTTTGGTGCTCCCTGAACACAAACAAGTGTTTTTTTTTGGATTATATCTGTTAGTGTGTCTGTAAGGATGTGTACAGAGCTGGAGACCATACCAACGGCCCGATTTTGATGAAATTTAGTGTGTAGGTGTAGTTCTGGAATATCTCCTGGCGTTTTTTCATTTTTAATTTTTTTTTGATTTTAAGGGGTTTTACCCCCCAAAAATCGTCAAAAAACGAAAAAAATCTAAATTTCTCAAAAACGGCTCTAACGATTTTGATAAAATTTGGCTTATTTGTAGCCCTTCATGTACCCTACTATATGCAAAAAACCGCATTTATCTAAATATTCTCGTTTAGGTAATAATAATAATAATAATAAATGATTTTTGGGGGTTTTTGACCAAAAAGGGGGTTGTTTTTCAAAATGTTTCAAAACCTTTTTTCTTGGTTCTATACAGGCCTAATTGCCATATTTGGTGCAAATTTGTTCGAAATCGATCGAATAGTATAAATAATAATAATAATATAATCTATATATATACAAGCTAAATCCACTCAATTCAATTCAATTCAATTTATTTTTATTTCGTTAAATATAATACAGAATAAATGCATAATAATATCAAGGAAGTTGTGCCCACATAGGCTTAGCCTGTGTGTAGGCACGAGTCGCATCTAAAAATCTAAGTTACAACAAGGAAGACATATATTTATTGATCTATATTAAAGTTTTATAATATAAAAACAATAGAGGTAGAGTAGAGTGGGAAGTGCCAAACGGAGGAATCCAAGTCCATATCGGACCAAAACAACCCGGGTCAACAAATAGTTACTGCTTCAACACACGAGAATCAATAATAGTGAGGGAGATAAGGTAGTACAATAAACAAGGGTAAATATATTTGCTACCTGTAGATAGATACAATGACATTCTCAGTACCGTCCCTTCCCAAGTCCAGCTTCCATATCTTAAATGTCTGAAGTTTGAAGTTATTAAACATATGTAAGTGGTCAGGTAGATTCCTATATAAAACATGAGCTATGTAACGTGAATTCGTGACCGAGAAAGTCTTACTTAATTTTTTATTTAAAATCCAAGTGACTTTGAGCTGCGTGTCAAACGTTGATGATCGGTAATTTCGAAAATATCTCGGTAGTTTTTAAAAATATAAATTGCAAGAGTTTTGACATAAATTTGTCTAAGATTCATAACCTTAAATCCACTGACTCACTGACTACTGAACGGATCGGAACAAAATTTGGTATATAGCTTCCTTTAGGGCCATAGGTGCTTACTAAGAAAGGTTTTAAAAAAATTCGAAATGTTAGGGGTGTTTGGGGGGTTAAAATTTACTAAATCACGATGTCTCCAAAACCACCGAACGGATTAAAATGAAATTTGGTATGTAGCTTCCTCTAGGGCCCTAGGTGCTCGCTAAAAAAGGGTTTAAAAACAAAATCTAAATTTTAGGGGAGGTTTGTGTTGGGGGGTGAAAGTTACTAAAACTCCCCATAAGAAATACACAGTGTAATTTATATTTATTGATATAATATATTTTTTGTTAATATACATTAAATGTATATTAATTTTACATTTGATTTGTCTACCCGGGCAAAGCCGGATCGGGCTAGCTAGTATAATAATATAACATGGATGTGTGTTACATGTACCTAATATTTTCTATGGTAACATTTTCCTACTTTTGTAATTCTAAATAGCCACTTCCTATGTTAATCTTGGGAAAGTATAAAGTTTCAACTGGGAGAAAGTATGTGGCAGTTATCTGGTACCGTTTATTCCGTGTTTATGAAATGAAATGAATTTATTTGACCCTTCTCTTATACATAATTTACATAATAAAATTTTAAACTTAAAATATACGCTTAATAATAAATAAACAACTATTCACAGCACAAAATATAATACATATAATAATATAAATTTATAACAACAAAAATAGGAATTACTAAAGTGTCAAAACATCCCGAGGTTATAACCTGTTTGGGATGAAAATATTTATACAATTAAACATATAAACAACTCGATGGGAAAGAAACAAAAACGCCTTGACCGGCCAGTTCAACTGTACATTACACTAACATAAACACATTTAGAATACTAAGATTTGGCTTTTACTTAATAAAAACAGTAAGTAATAAAAGTAACAGTAAGTAACAAACACAATAATAAATCCACAAACACAAAAAATCAAATACAATTAAGAAAACAATCCTGCATTAACTTTGCATCTGTTTCCAAAAAACACCTCTTTCGGAACCAAAAGTTCACCACAAAAACAAAACGCAACAAAATTCTTCATAATAACAATAACAAATACCTTCCAACTTCAATCACACAAATATACTCTCACACACACACACACACACACACACCCCCACACACACTCACAAACACTTCTACTATTCATTATCACGGTGATAGAAGAGAGCCCTCAAGAATAATCACAAACACTTGACGAACAGTTACTGAAAGTCTATCCACCCTCACTGCGTACTGGTGAAGAACATATCGACCCGGTCCTGTTCTAATAAATATTGTTTTAAAAGGCTGTGGAACTCAAATTTATTTCTACAAAGTTTAATTTTTGTAGGCATCAGATTAAAAAATTTTGGGGCAAGATATAAATAAAATTTCTTAAAAATAGTTAGATTTGGTTTAGGAAAAACTACGTTTAAATTATTCCGTAAAGTCCTTCCTCTATAGCCCGTCTCAGGTTAAGTTGAGGCAAGCAGGGTGGGTAATTAGGGTCGGTTTCAACCGTCATAAAACTGACCCTTATTAATGCCGCCTGAGTGAACCTGTAGGACACTCTAGTTTAAAATTGCAAGTCTGTATGTCTTAAGTGAAAATGAAAAAACGATATCATATTTCGTTTCATGATACTTTCCTGATAATTTTGATACCAAATTTGATTACATTTGGCCAACTTTGAGCTGTAGGCTACTAGCATTATAAACTTTCTTAGTTGAATCAACATTACTAATATGGTTTACAACAATAAAGCCACAAAAATGTACTAGAGAAGTTCATATTTAAATATGTAATAAATAATCATTACTTGAGAAAAAAAACTCGATACTGTATCGTTATTTACCATAATACACACAATGGTGTGTTTGTACCATAGTAATAACATATTATAATTACCATTTGTGATAGTTAAAATTTTCTCTCTGCGTTTCGGAGCACATTTAATTATTAAATAGCTCGTTTTGCAGACTTGAGACTGCCAGAGGTCTGTTTTGGTCCGTTAGACCTTCGTCAATTTTTTTATTTTATAATTTGTTTGTATTTATTTTTTTTTTACAAATATTTACAGTTAAATAATGTAAATTGTTTCTTTATCAATCAATCATAATATATCAAAATTCATTCAAAATATTTACAGTGCTAAGTACGTTTGTCTTATAATAGTAGGACTCTGCAGGAAGAGGTGTTTGGTAAACATTAGAGGTATTTACTAATGTGAGTGATGATAAGAATATTGGTAAGAATAAACCTAATGAATTATTAATAAACTTGATAATTGTTATTATATGTTAATTAATGCAATATCAATTTATAAATACAAATTTAATTTTGTAATTTGTTGTATTGAAAAAAAACCAATTACAACACTTTAAGGCTCGGCTCCCTACATTCCAAAACGGCGAAGTTGGCTACCAATTTCAATGTTAAATAAGCAAAACATACCTTTACTACTAAGCATATTTTTGTGTTGTTTTTGTTAAAAAAACGAAAGCTGTATTGTTTGTTCTTAAAGTAAAATAGATTGTGGGTTTTGATTGCTAAGATTTTGTGCAATATCTCTTATTGCAACTGAGTAAAAAATTAATAAAGTTAACTGTTTTTTACTTTTTATATCATACGTTTATGAAAACAATAAAACAGTTTTTGAAAATGTATTTAGAAATAAACATCCGCATATGACAGTACTTCAAAATGAAACAAAATTTATTCCACGAATTAACAGAAAAAATGACTTATTCTGTAGCATTGGTCTTATGGGAATCAGATTCAATATGGCGGACAGGGTAGCGCCCCCTTAAGTCGGCCGATTAACATGGTACAAACACACAATTGTGTGTATTATGGTAAATAACGATACAGTATCGAGTTTTTTTCTCAAATAATGATTATTTATTATATATTTAAATATGAACTTTTCTAGTTCATTTTTGTGGCTTTATTGTTGTAAACCATATTAGTAAAGTTAATTCAACTAACAAAGTTTATAATGCTAGTACAGCTCAAAGTTGGCCAAATGTAATCAAATTTGGTATCAAAACTATCAGGAAAGTATCATGAAACGAATTATGATATCGTTTTTTCATTTTCACTTGACATACAGACTTGCAATTTTAAACTAGAGTGTCCTACAGGTTCACTCAGGCGGCATTAATAAGGGTCAGTTTTATGACGGTTGAAACCGACCCAATTACCCACCCTGCTTGCCTCAACTTAACCTGAGACGGGCTATAGTACCTGTGGTATAATTCCCTCCACTTCTACTAAAGAATAATCGTAATACTTTAAATATATATAAATTTCTAAAGGGTAAAATGTTTAGAATTTTGAATAATGGACCAGTATGCTCCAATTTAGTTCTGTTTGCCATAATTCGAATAAAATGTTTCTGAAGCACAATAATTGGTTTTAATGTACTGTAGTATGCCCCTCCCCAAACTTCAATACCATATTCCAGCTTTGAGCCAATCAAAGCATGGTATATTGACTTTAACAATTTCAATTTTGTCACCGATCTTAACATATAAAAAACCTAACATATTTAATCAATTTTAATTTTATATTCTCAATATGAGCTTTCCAGGAGAGTCTGGAATCTATGTATAATCCCAAATACTTAATGCTGTCTACCTGTTCAATTTCTAGGCATTTGCATATTCCACTTTCTTTACAGGAAAACTCATGATATTTCACTTTTGTTGAGAAATATGTCTTACGAGCAACATTATAAATTATGTATTTGGTTTTAGGGCTCATTACCATATAGTTCTTCGTAAACCACCATCGTAAAACATTTACGTCATCCTGCATGTCCCTTCTCAGCTGTTCCAACGAATCCGCCTTATAAAAAAGTGCGGTGTCATCAGCAAATGAGACAAGGTTTCCTTTGAATCTACCGTTGCATAAATTGTTCACATATATTAGAAATAATGGTCCCGAGAGAACTGAGCCCTGCGGGATCCCATACTTTAAAGTACCTTGCTCACTAACGACATCGTTGACCCGAGTTTGTTGGATTCTATCCGTCAAGTATGAGCGAAACCATTCAAAAGCCACCCCTCTAACACCAGCATCATACATTCTGGACAACAATATTGAATGGTCTACTGTATCAAATGCCTTCATTACGTCTACAAATATTCCAGCGCAAAATTTACCATCATTTATACCTCTATAGACTTGAGACATAAAATTTACCAATGCATCGTTGGTGCTCAACTTACGTCTAAACCCAAATTGTTTTTTACTAAAAAAACTATTTCTATCCAGGAAGGAAACTAACCTTTCTTTAACGACTTTTTCTAAAATTTTTGAAAAAATTGAGAGAAGTGATATCGGTCTGTAATTTGTTGGATTTGTTTTAACACCCTTCTTATATACAGGTGTTACCACTGCCATTTTTAATATCTCCGGGAACTCTCCTGAACTTAAGCTATAATTAACTAAGAAAACAAGCACATCTATTATATATATTGAAATGGTTTTAGTAATAAAAGGAGTAACATTGTCGAACCCAGGAGCCTTTCTATTTTTTAGAGAGGTTATAATGTTTTGAATTTCTAGTGCAGTTGCAGGATAGAGAAACAAAGAGTCAGGGCAAGATTCGCTTCCAAAAACACTATCATAATTTCTTGAACCCAATTTCACTCCCATCATATCACCCTTAATCTTTCCTCTAAGTTCGGATGCTATATTGCAAATTAAATCATTGAATACATTTGCAACCCGTTCTGGGGCTACTACGGGTTTGTTTAAATTGTCATTTAGAGCGACCCGCCCCGAATTCTTCTTCTCATCTCCAACAATCTGCTTAATAAGCTTCCACTGCTGCTTTGGATCACCCCTACTATCCTCAAATAGACATCTATAATAACCCTCCTTAGTCACCCTAATTTCATTAATTAATTTATTTTTAAAGGCATTATAGGAACACAAAAGCACAGTGTTATTCGGATACTTTAGAGTTTTTCTATATAAGGAGTACTTTTTATTTATTAATTTAACGAGTTTACCATTTATCCATGGTTTTAATTTCACTTTTGACTTAGTTCTGTTATTTATCACTCTGTATGATTTAGAAAAGCAAGATTCTAAAATATTGGAAAAATTTGCATACGCAATAGAAACACTCTGAGCCATATATACAGCATCCCATTTAACCATTTTAATATATTCAAACAATAAACCATAATCTAACTTTGGTTTGTTGGGCTGAGTCACTCGTCCTTTATTATAATCATTACATTTCACACACACTACAGTCATCCTATGATCAGTCACTCCACTCTCAATCACCCAACTTTCATACTCTACCCTCAAAACAATTTAACCAAACATGATCAATACAAGTACTGCATTCTTTAGTAACTCTAGTTGGATCAGTAATTAGCGACATTAACCCATGGCTCGCCATTTTGATTAAAAAATTATCTAAATATCTCGAGCTTTTTAATAAATCTATATTTATATCCCCACTTATTATTACATTTGGATTTTTTACTGATTGTAAAAACGTATCAAATTCAATAATAAACTGATCGGCGTTGTATTCGTGTAATCTGTACAAGGCAATAATTTCGATAATTACATCTTGACTAATATTTACTTTAAACTGCAAGATATCAGCTGTCGTAAGGATGGCCTCCTCAACGTTCTCAACAGATAAACGACCAGATAAGTAAACAACTACTCCTCCCGAGCGATAACGATTGTTACAATTTGCAAACATATTAAAGTTAGGTAAGCTGTACTGATTAACCTCGCTATCTCCAATCCATACCTCACTTAAAATAATAATATCAGGTAATTTATTTAACTCCTGCATTTTTAAAACAAATAAATCAAAGTTTTTTCTTAAACTTCTAATATTTTGTTGTACAACTATGAAATGATTGTACACATGGTCAAATCTATTATACTTTAAAATATCAATCATTAGATATTAAAACTATAAAATTATTCTCAAAAGATCTAGGCTAACTTTAGATTGTACGATAATTTCCATAGATAGATTATCTGATTTCCAAGTACGTATTTAAACAAACGAACAAACAAGAAAGAAATCACCTCAATAATGACAAATCTACAATAATAATAACAACACAATTTTAGTGCATCTACCCGATAGCACGGCGGAAAACAAAAGCACGCATTTATGCAAAAAGTAAGATTTATAGTTACCAGAACCACTTTATTGCTGTAGTTCTAAACATAAACCTATTTCATGGGGCTGAGGGGTGGGTTACGCAGTTTAAGCGGCACGTACGTACAAATCCCGCTAACATTTATCATGTACTAGCAGATACCCGTGGCTTCTCCCACAAATAATAAAAAGTTAATAAAATGAATATCGAATTCAATAATTGTATTTCATAACCAATTTAATAGGGACCGCACACGATCAATATTATTGACAATATTTCGAAATATCGACAATATTATTGAGATTACCTCCTCAGTATTGATGGTTTGACGAAGAGTGTTGAAGTAAATCTAGAAATCTTAACATCGAGCTGTCAATAGCGAAAGGTGGGTGGAGATATTGACAATAATAATAAATTGTCAATACAGTGAAAAAGTGGAGTGGGGTTCTTGTCCCGCGCTCGCGCCAGTCCTGTTATACGATGAATATAAATACAACCTTTTTTATGAATATGTTCATTTATACAAATTTAAAGAAGAGATACTCCTTCGTTTAGCTTCGGCAACATTCGTACATCTTCGTATAACAAATAAACATATTCCATTATTAATTTGTTTTATTAGTAACTTTAAAATCATTTGATCTATCATTATGAAATGGAAAATATATATAATATAATAATTTTATCTTTATTTAGATATATAATAATGTATATAAATACAAAATTTTAACACACAGGCCTACTGTTTTATAACCGTTATAATTGTACACATTTACCTAGTTAAAAATCCCCGTCGGCATAGTTAGGTAGACCTAGATAAAGTTTGTTGGTTTTAAATATTTTGTTTGATGATCTGTTTCTGATGTGTTTCTAATTAATCTGCCTGTGATTTTTCACGGGAGCTTTCTAGTTTCAATATAAAACGTACCTATATATACTTCTGTAGAACAGTCACTAGCACCTCACACGTTTCCAAGACAGCTTTACTGATTGTCCTAGGTGACATTATAGCAGAAAACTTCAGATCTTCAAAGTTTCTTCCAGTTCCTAGATAACGAAGGGTAAAAACAAGCTTTCCTCCAACAGTTGTACATGCTCGCATGTTAGTACTTTCTTTTACTATAAATGAGTCTCAACCATTGAAAGTAACAATTTGAACTTTTCTTCGCACATTCTCAAGTAATTGTGGTAGTCGTCGGAATCACTCAGTTATATTTCACGTAATAACCGTAAGTGTGAGTACTTTTCACGTTTCAACAAGCATTTCTTCACCTATTTGTTACGTTTCTCCCTTTTTTTTTCAAAATAAAACGCAAAATAATCGCGACAATTGCTTTCTTCTTGGCGTCCATTTTTGCATTAAACCTACCCAGATTGATGAAAGAATATTGTCAATAATATTGATCGTGTGCGGTCCCTATTAGATCTGAGTTTCCAGATCCAAAAATCCACTGCGAATTCGTCCAAATCTAGCACTGTTTTCATGTTTCGATGCGCATCCAGTCCCCCTTCCGTCCAACTATGTTTCAAAATTGTTTCATTTGCCCTTACATACAAGTACTGTAATCGAAATTCAAATGGTTTTTCTTTTTTTAATATAACTTAAGAATAATAAGTACCAAATTTCAAATCTATCTCTGTAGGTATTATTTTAAATTATTTTTAATACTTATTGGTATTAACCCTATTTTTACCGCAATCAACTTAGTCGCAGGTTACAAAACAGAGTTTGGTTTATTTTTTCTTAGTACCATGTAAGAAAAAGTGTAAACATTTCAGCTCTTTAACTTAAAGAAATGTATAAGAATTAATAGTTATAGTCTTAAGGGCAGTTTTTAAATTTTCAACCCTTATACGCAATTAATCGAAATGCTAGTGCGTTACTGTTCCTATGTACCACTTATGAAATAAAGGTGTCAATCATTTAGGAAGTATTACAATTTATTTTTATTATAAAGGGGCTGTTACCACCCAGTTCAGCCAGTAACTGTTAAAATTGCGTGTGTTATTATTTATTTTATTTCCTATAAAACACTTAAAATTAATAACTGCCAAATTTCCAGTTCTTTAACTTTATTTAAAGTATAGCAATTAACATTTTTTTATAGGGGTTGTTACTACATTTTCACCCCATAGCAACACGCGACAAAATGTAAATCTAGTTTACTTTTTCCATGTATATTGTAAGAATTAAATGTGAAAAATTTCAGTTCTCTAGCTTTAAGGAAACTATAACTATTAACTTGTATTGTATGGGGGTTGTTATCACATTTTCACCCCATAGCAGCAAGCGACAAAATGTCCACCTTTTTTGATTGGTTACCAAATAATTTGATATTCAAAGATTGTAAATAATTCACTATTAATAAACAGCTAATACTTTTATTTGTTAACATGGTCACATTGTTGTTATTTCTCATTCGATTTTCTTAGTTAAGCTACCGTTACATTTGTATTTAAGAGTTGGATATTTTATAATTCATTAATTTATTTTAAAAATATGCTTTTCCTAGATATTTTTATTAAATTTGTTGTTTTTTATTGGCCTACTTTACACAAATATCTTCAGAAATAAATTCCCTACAAGATATGTATAATACGTTTGAAGGTTTATACCCATTTCACAAAGTTAATGTACTAAAACCCTACAGAAAACATTTTTTTTGAGACCGAATTTTGGGTCTTGGATTGAAAATATTGTGAAAATTACTGCAGTTACAGCACTGGGACCTATTTTATTAAATTTATCTGCTCATTTTACGTAAATTAAATTAAATTTTACACCTTAATTAACGCCCTACATATTTCAATAGGGATACGTTTCTGTGAGTAATCTGAGACACGGATGAAATCTTTCGCCAGCTGTAACTCTCTAACGAAGCATTTCCAGACCTATGAATATATGAACTTTTTTTGTTATTTTTACCAGTAGAATCAGTTTAGAAAGTGCTCGGGACATGATGCAAATAACTTATTATTGTAGCTCAAAATAACTTTAAAATATTTTGTTTCTACAGTAATTCTGGGTATTGTTGACAACTAGCAAGAAATACATTTTTCCTTTTTTGTCAATATATCTGTTGTCCTTTGAGCTACAGATAAAATAAAAAACCCATTGAGTTTGTCATTCAAACATTAAACGTTTTTGTCTCTTGTAATTTTTTTGTAAAGTTAGCGGTTTTTGAGATATTTGACATTAAAAATTCTAAACGGTCGCCATTTTGAAAATATTTAAAATAATGTTCTAATTTTTCGTACAGTGATAAAAGGTTACGCAACAAATATGTGTACAAAGTTTGAGTTCAATATCTTTTTTACTTCCAAAAATAACAAGTTTTTTGTAAAAAAACACATACAGACAGACAGACCGAAAACGGAATGAGATAGGACACATGTTATATTACATTTTTTGTTTCTTTTGACATGCTGAATAACGTGACAAAGTTTGTTCATATGGTCGCAAGACATCCTGTATATAGGAACGTTTCTCAGTATTTTTGGTCTTTAAATACTTCGAAAATGTTTCAATCGCTTTTTTAATGTTTTTATATTTATCTGGTTTAAAGTAAAGACCTACTTTTTATAGTTTACAGTTTAAATTATACAACAAAATGTTTTTTTCCTGATTCAGAACATTTCTTATACACATGTCCAGGAGAACATCGTGCTAAGAAAGCGTTGCACGGGAGTACTGTTAAACGCTGTTCAAGCAATTGTGAGAATCTTACAGCTCTTTGATGAGGGCAATAAAGGGTTGCAAATGCCTTTGTCGGATGTGTATAAGAAGGGACAAAGTCACGTTCTTGTCAGACGTGACTGTCTGGATCACTAAATGAGAGGAACTATTTTATTCCGCCTAGAAGCGCCGTTGGACTTAAAGGAACTTTATCATTTTGGGTAGAAAGATGATACACATGCAATTAAATATAAATACAATCCTATTACTTTAAATGAGCAATTCTTGTATCTATCTTTGTATCTGTCGCGGATCTCGAAAACAGCTCTAACGAATTAAACAAAATTTTGTATTTAGGTGTAGTTTTGATTTTTAAGTACACCCATATAGTTGTATTTCGTGTAAAAACGCAATTTTTTGAGAAAATCTAATTTAAAAGTTGAAAAATGTTAACATAGGGTCTTATAGGTTGCCATGTTAGTTACAAAATAACAAGGAAATAGTAAATAAAGCAATCAAAACAACTGTTTATAAACAAGCGAATTTATACTGTTTTATCAGCTGTTCATTACTGATAGTTTTTAATTACTGTTAAAAAACAAAGTGATTTATACTATTTTAGCAGGTTGGAATTACAATAAATTGGGCCTGATTTAATAATTTATTTTGTCAAAAGAAAAGGTAAACTTGGCAAAGATGGATAAATCCGAATAGTCAATTTTGTAAAATAGGCCTGGCTAATTTCTGAAACATGGTATTGAGGTTATGTTAATCCTGCAATAATTTTTACTATATTTAGGCCTGGTTTCAAAACTTTAGTTGACAGAAGATAATAGAACTAGGACTAAAATCGTAATGAAAGCCTCTCACGTTTGTAAAGCATGTATTTGACGTTATAATTAATCTTGTAATTACTGTTAATATATTTAAGCCTGGTTTCGTAATTTTACAAACCTATGTACAAACGAGCCAATGATTAACGAGATTCTCTAGCGAATTTTCCAACTGCGAGCGAAGCGAAACAGCCATCTGGGGCCGAGGCGGGGTTTGGATGCGAAGCGTCCAGGGGCAGAGCCCCTAGTAAATCTTTTTAAACAAGTAAATTTGTATTTAGTTTACTGTGTATTATTTTTTATATATAGCTGTCGTGCCCGTCTTGACCGGTGTTAACCACTTGTCTCGAAAAATACTTCCAAGAAATCATTGCTTGTGAAATTGAAACGATTAATGTTTAAACAAATTAGACGATCAGCCTAATTCAGACTTTTAGTGAATCAATCTAAATCCGTGCAACTACATATCAAAGAAAGGGGATAAAACACTTCACCCTCTATCTTCAATAACCAAAACTACTTGAAATATTTTACATCCCTGAGTAAATGAAATGAAACGAGTTTCCATGTCCCGAAAATGTCAATCCTGTGAGGCGATTTACAGTTAAAATTGACAAAGGTATTTGTCCAACAATGTACTTGTATAGTAAATATAGTTTGTATTACAATATTAATCAGAAGTAAATGCATTATAAAGTCAACTTAATAAAGAGATGCAGAGCGAAGCGACACTCAGGCCTTGAATTAATTCAAAGTATAAATTGAGTTGTTAAGGGTCTGCTGTAATGGAGGCCATCTTGGATTTTTATCCCATAAAAGTTTATTATTTAGTTTATTTTTTATCATAAAATTGTTTGCAAGGTCTCATTTTAAGCACAGTCACATACGCATCCGTTTTGCATTTCACATTTTTAAAAATGCTTTTGATTTGTTATGTAATTGACATTTTGCAAGTACAAAGTTTGAATTTTTTTCTTAACGCAGTACAAAATTAATAATGAAAAATAATTTTCAAGCCGGATCCGAAATTTTATAAAGAATATTCAGTTTTTTTTCAACACTCAATTACAAAAGATAGACTTATAATATGGCTAGAAATGAGGCAATGTCAAAGCGTTCAGCTGCAAGAAAATGCACTGTTTAGATAGGGATACAGTGAGAAGCTCTTGCTTTTCCGGTTGCTTTCTCGTTTACTGGGGCAGACCTTAAAGAGACGAAAGACAGCGACTTAGAGAAAGCATATATAGCGACTTCCTTCTAACTGCAATAAGCATATATAGTTTTGAACAAGGCCGTAGCGAGGAACACTTCTCGGGAGGGGGGGGGGGATCAGGTCAGGACCGGGGATTTGACTTTAAAAACCTTTAACACGTTCACTGCTAAGGAAGCATATGTGAGCTTGGCACTGAACACTATAAGAAGCGGCCGACAAACAGTGCATTGCACGCCAACCCCCGTATTGGGAATATTTTCAATACACAACGCATTGCGTGCTTCGTACGCCAAACCCCGTATTGGGAGTATTTTCAATACACAACGCATTGCGTGCTTCGCACGCCTACCCCCGTATGGGAGTATTTTCAATACACAATGCATTGCGTGTTTAGTTAGAGTAAAGTATTTTTGTTGGACCTTCATAATTTTCTTATTTAATAGATCAGATCAAGCTCACCTACTGCAACCATGTGTATTGTACGTTGTAGTTGAATCAAGTAGGCTAAATCAAAATATCAGTATGCATGCAATGCACAATGTTGTAAAATAAGTTGCTGGACCCTCCGTGTTGTCTATTTTATAATTTAATTTGCACTTTTTAAACCTAGAATTAAATTTTACTACTAAATTTCGGGATTTCAGTGGGTTTTCGCCCTCTAACCCCACCCCCTGGCTACGGCCTTGGTTTTGAACGTATGTATATTTTACTTTCTCACTATACTATAGTATAGAGAATGTATAGTGATCGCAAAAAAATCGATGTTGAGAAGTTTGTGGAAATATCCGTTTTCGGACCCCTGAGTCCAAAAAAGTGGTTTTTACAAAATATCGGTCTGTATGTATGTCTGTCTGTATGTACACAAAGTTAGAGAGAAAACTATTCAATTGATTTCGAACAAATTTACACCAAATATGTCAATTAGGCCTGTATAGATGCACGATAAAAGGTTTTGAAAATTAGTCCACGTTTTGGCCAAAACCCCCAAAAAAATCAGTTATTATATTTTTATAAAGAAACGGCTCTAACGTTTTTGATAAAATTTTGCTAATTTGTAGCCCTTAAAGTACCATACCATATGAAAAAAACGCATCTTTCAAAAAATTCTCGTTTAGCTAGTAATAATAACTGATTTTGTTTTTGTTTTTTATTTAAAAATTGGGTCGTTTTTAAAAAAATTTCAAAACCTTTTTTTTGTGCGACTATACAGGCCTAATTGACATGTTTGGTGCAAATTTGTTCGAAATCGATCGAATAGTTCTCTCTTTAGCTAATAATAATAATATTTATTAGTTACTCTCCTACTTTAATGTACTATCCCCTCTCCTACTTTAATACAATTTATGAAATCACAGTTAGGGTTACATACGGGGTTGGCGTGCAAAGTACGCAATGTACTGTGTATTGAAAATACTTCCAATGTGCGTCGGCCGCTTGTTTTAGTGTTCAGTGTAAAGCTCACATGTGCGTCCTTAGCAGTGAACGTGTTAATAATTTAAATATGTTTGTGGGAAAGTATGTGCCAGTTTCTATTACCGTTTATTTCTAAATTAAATGGTTAAAACTTTTTTTCTGAGAAAAAATACACTTTAGGTGTTTCTTATTGTTATGTGTATTTATTGTCAGCTGATTTATTATTACTATTATTTGCGTAGGGTTTTGTGACCTGCTACCAAAAATGTAAGAGGTCCTCTGGGTCCCATGTCCAGGCGGTAGCTTACATCATACATGCATGTTTTACAAAACGAAGACGGATTTATTACCTTCCTCTTCCTGTTCAGTATCCTCAGACTAGGAATGTGTCTGGACTAGTTTGCGTGTCATCCCTTCTATTTCTCCCCGAACCTGGATTGGCGGTACAAATTACATTCAATTAAGAAAGTTACAACTCCGTAACGGACTGCTTCTCACTTTGTTATAGTTTTACCTATTCCTCTCAGACACACGCCAAGATTGAGGCTAATGTACCTGCCGTTGCTTTGTTTTCTTCTGACTACAACAGAACTAATTTATAATATACTGAAAGGGTCCACCTACTGATAGCTTTGCTCAGCAAACCCCTCGACTAAAGCAAATGCAAACAGATCATTAAAAACACACGAAATTTACTATTGATTAGGTCAGAGGCTCTTGGATCGGGGTAGAGAGGTGACGGTAGAGGTGACGTAAATAATGACGCAAGCGCAGAAGGGCCAGAAATTCTGCGGTGAATGACAGGTGTTTTTGTTATATTATAGCGAGATACAGTTGATCTAATTTTCTACTCATGGGTCCTACGGCGCGGCGCGGCGGTGCGCAAGTTTTTCAATTCATCTTAATGGCTATACTTTAGATCAGCGCCAAAATTATTACATTAAACTTCTTATGCCAAAACGAAACGTACAGTATGTGCGTACATTTTCTATTTATATTACATCATCAGTATGTCCCAATTTGATGCAAGTCGGAATTCAGTACACATTAGCACACGGAATATAATATGGTACGTCATCAGTCGCAACTAGGTGCAAAAGATGTAGTCCCTTAAGAACCCATGTTACAACCGAAGTCCCGTGATATTTTATAATTACACTTTTTACTTAGTTTTGATGCGAGGAATAAATTTCTAAAACTGTTTATTACGACACCCTACAGTTGCCCTTTTCTTAGAATTCTAACGTCCGGTTGTGCAGCTGAAGAGAGAGATCGTTTCAATTAATTGTAGTTAATTGCATTGTTGCCAACTGGGGGGGGGGGGGGGGTACGGCATTTTGTCGGAGGAGTTAAATGTATCCCTTTTGAGTATTAACAAAATTTGATGTAAGAGACATTAGGGGACCTTTTTCTATTCCTTCGAGACAATCTGTTATTTAAATTTACAGTTTATTATTTTACTGCGAACAGTATAATTACTTGGGAAAAATACAGTTTAAATAATTCGACCACGCAGCTGAACCGCTGACGTGAGTTGACAAAATTTCCAAAATTAAGTTTATAGGCCTATGTTTTAGGGTTTCAACCAACATTTTGCGAAATAGATCTATTCACGATGGTACTGAATAGCTGCAAAATGGTTCGCATGCCATTCTGCACATTGGGAGTATCTTCAATACACAATTAATCGCGTGCTTCGCACGCCATTCCGCATATTTGAGTCCAAATCGGACTTAAAATGCGGCCGCTAGAGTGCGAACAATACATACATATTTAAATATATATATATCATTTTTAATGACACCAAAAAACGTGTTCTAGGCTGGGGACCATGATCGATGCTCATTTGCTATTACCGACCTTAGGTCTTACCGTAAGGGCCTCTGCAATAGCTCATTTTTCCTATGGAAATTTGCTAATAAACACATGAAATTAATTGATGTAATATGACAAAATCCCAATTGCTTTTCCCGATCCCAAAGCTCTTTTCGTCTATTGCTATTCTTCTATTTTTTTAAAATTCTTCGATAAATTTAGACACGCCTTTGATGTCATTTTCTCAAGACCATGAAAGCATGGACCATGATTTTGGTGTCATTTTGCTTCTCTAAGTGTCCCAAAGTGTATCTATATGAACCCTGCGACTTTTTTGAATTTCCATCCCTGAGACTGTTGTGACATGGGCAAACAATTCGCGTTTTAATTAGAATAGGATAAGTAAGAACTAAATCACGCAATCAGTGACTAGTGTCTTTAAAACTTACTTGAATCTGCAGAAGTTAAATCAGAAATGTTTTTGATTTAATCTTATCCAAGTCTCAAATTGTGAAAACTCAAATCATTGGTGGTAATTTTCTCGCTGAAATTGTATTAAAATATAAAGTTGTCACACCTGGACAAAACTTGTTAGGAGTTTGATTCTGTTACGTCTGAATGCAGCTGATTAGTTGGTTTTGAATCTGTAGTTTGATTAAATATATTTTGTGTATTATATTTTATTTTCAATCATTTATTTTATATTTTAGCATTACTGGAGTTGTAAATTATAATTCGCAAGTAAGTAAAAATGTATTTACAGCAATTATTATTATTAAATACTCCGCTCGCCAACCCCCACCCCACCTCTCTATATTAAAACTTTATTGTAATATATTCATATTATAATGATTATAATAATTTATTATTATATACTATGTATCGTCTGTTCCCTAGACGGAAGTCTAGAACACTGCTTAGTTGTGTAGGTCGGCCCTAAAAAGGACCGCAAGTGTTGCCTGAAGGGCGTGTAATTGTTTCGGGTGTCCGTAGCCGCTTGTGCAAGCACAGATCTCTTCCCAATGTAAATGGGACTTTTTTTAGAGAGACTACGGTGGAGGTTCTAGCCCGAGTCTAGCCTCTTTCCGCAGTAGATGCTCGGACTAGGGTGGCACCCCCATCTTGGACCAACACATCCAACCTCCAGGCTGGCCTCACTTTGCGCTCCGAGTAGCTTCTCTATTCTATTATGTGCTCGCTGAGTTCAACGTCCGTAGGAACAAAGTCAAATTAATTAAGATGGACCCCAAATATTTATTCTTGACGTTGTACAAAATTACAGTTATTATCATTAAAAATTTTTAATTGCCCGCTAAATTAAAACAGATTATTGGAGCAAGTTGATTGCTTTTTCAAACTAGGTCTTTACGTTGATGAGCAAAGTGGTAAATTTGAACTTAATCGGTTAAGCCGCTATAGAGAAATAGCTGGTAAAATAAGCGTTTCCGGACATATGTATATGTGAACATTTATTTATTTTGGTCCTTACGACCATCCCCTGAATTATATTAGTGCATTCGGAATCACCATGTGTACAATAATTTTATGCATTTGCTTCACCGCGAGGCACCGTGGGGTTTGGTGAGCGAAACGAGCAGTGGGCAGAGCACTTTAATGTTGCTATTTAATAATTTCGATTAAAACAAAACATTCGTTACCTATAAGATGTGTTTTTTTATCTGTACCTAATATTGTAAAGAGGTAAAATTTATTTGTATGTAGGGGATAATCTCTGGAACTACTGAACAGATTGAAAAAATAGTTTTACTAATAAAAAGCTACACTATCCCTGAGTTACAAAGGATATAATTCGTTTTGATAAAAATATTGTTTATTTCAATATTTGTAAATTTAGTCGGAAAAAGTCCTAGGCTAGGCCTAGACTGATGATCCAACACATGCATTTACATTCATTACCATATAAACCAATTGAATAAAATAACAGATAAAACAGCTTTTTTCTTCAACATTTCCTTTAACAGCTGATTTCAAACTTTGAAGCAATTATTTGTATTCCCAACTTTTAGGTTAGGTTTTTATTAAAGTGTAGACCTGAGGCTTGCTGGTTTTTAACCTTTATTATAACTGCCGTTATAAAATATACGATATAATTTGATTTGAACATTTAACATTATTTACCATCTTAGCTTTGATGTTATTATTAATCCTACACTGTTATTATAAAGAAAACATAACATGATCAGAAGGTTACAGAAGGTACAGAAGGTTGCAACGGGGTTGGCGTGCGGAGCACGCAAGGGTTTCCCCTATTTAATTTATAAATTTATCAGGATGTCTATTTCGATAATTCTGAAATTATACGTGTTTGCCTATGTCTTACACATTTTCGCAGCTATTAAAAGCTACAAATAATAAAAGGACTGTCATTTCAAGACTGTAACCAATGCGGGGTCTAAGTATCATTAAGGGTTGTCTCCATTGACAAGGCTGGTCCGTGCTTCGCTCAGATGAAGCTAACTTGCTTTCATGTTCCCTTTGTCAAGTAATTTCATCCCTAAGTCCTTGTGAAATTCAGTTCAAAAGAATTGTGACTGAAATAATTAAGACTATTCTTTTCTCGCTCACTCAACCTCTCTACCATCTGCGCTCTCTCTCTACCCACTAACTCTTTACAAAGTTATCGCCCTCCCAAACTTAACGCTGAATTTGGATTATTACTATATCGTTACAATACAATCAATGACAGATTCAACCGGACCGAATATGTAACTGGATACTTGTAATAAATGATTTGCAAGGATTTACACTGTTAAACAAATCTAGTACTTTTTGCCATTTCGTATTAGAGTAGTCTTGGTCGAATCACGTATTATGACCTGTGACTATAATTTTGACATGACTGTGGAATTGGTTAATAAACTCCAACGAGCTCAACGTTATTCTATACGGTTTATTTTTATGATGATCATGTTATAGTCTGTCCGCTCGGCCGTGATACCTGACTTCTCGGAGCTCAACGCCCCCTCCACTAGTTTGCCACCAGCGGGCCCGGCGAGTGGGTAGGGAGGGGGGTTGAGTTCTGAGAAGTCAGGTAACATGGCCGAGCGGACAGACTATAGTCCATACTTTGAGATACGAGAAATGCATTTCTTTGTACTTGCCTTCAACAAACACCACCAATAACCGATAACCACTAATATCAGTTAAAATGTATTCACAGTTCCAACTGTGATTTTGAAATATCAGTGGAAGCCACGATGGCCGTGGTTTTTAAGGCGTGAAAGCTTTATCAATCGTTATGGCAACCATCAATGGAAAAGTTCCGGGTTCAATTCCCATTAACCCCGAATGACTTTCTAAATGGTTTCTTAACAGACATCATTGGCTGTGGTTCGGATCCCACGTAAAACTGTAGGTCCCGTCTTCATTGGCCTTAAAGCGCAAAACAGCAGGACGTAAAAAAGAGAAAAAAAGAAGAAATTAAATATCAGTGAAAAATATAATTTCCGTTATTTTGGTTCCAACTCTAGTTTGGTGTGAAATACGGAAAATTGTTTTTTTGTACGTGCCCACAGCACGTATCATCCATCACCGAAAATCACTATGTTGCTTTGCAGTCACAGTTCCAAAGAATAATTTTGAATATTAGTAAAAATATACAGGTGTCTTTTTTAAATAGGCCACCATAGGTATCTCGTAAACTATAAATTTGACAGCAAACTTTAAATAGGAAACCTTTCCTTGTTTTTTGAGAAATTAAAAAATATGTAGTGAAACTGTTTATAAATGGCCACCATTTTCCAATATGGCGGTCAACCTTTGAATTTCTTACGAAACATCCTGTATTTTATGATAATTTATTTATAAGTTATTTAAGAATTTTTTGTTCTTGGTGTTTTTTTTGTACGACTTTTTTATGTAAAGTTAGAGGGGTATAAAGAATTAAAGACAGTTAGTCCGAACTGAAGATATTTTTGTATGGAGACGTTTTGAACGGATAAAAACGCTCTCAACACTAATAAAGCATTGTTTAGACAAACAAATAAATTTTTTTAAATCAACAAAATACGTTTATTTTCATTTAAAACGCGATGATCATGTTAGTCCATACTTTGAGATACGAGAAATGCATTTCTTTGTACTTGGCTTCAACAAACACCACCAATAACCGATAACCACTAATATCAGTTAAAATGTATTCACAGTTCCAACTGTGATTTTGAAATATCAGTGGAAGCCACGATGACCGTGGTTGTTAAGGCGTGAAAGCTTTATCAATCGTCATGGCAACCATCAATAGAAAAGTTCCGGGTTCAATTCCCATTGACCCCGAATAATTTTCTAAATGGTTTCTTAACAGACATCATTGGCTGTGATTCGAATTCCACGTAAAACTGTAGGTCCCGTCTTCATTAGCCTTAAAGTGCAAAACAGCAGGACGTAAAAAAAGGAAGAAATTAATTATCAGTGAAAAATATAATTTCCGTTATTTTGGTTCCAACTCTAGTTTGGTGTGAAATACGGAAAATAATTTTTTTGTACGTGCCCACAGTACTATTTTGCCGAAAATCACTATGTTGCCTTGCAGTCACAGTTCCAAAGGATAATTTGAAATACATATTAATTAGTAAACGTATGCAGGTGTCATTGTTAATTGATCCACCATTTTTATCTCGTAAGCTATAAATTTGACAGCAAACTTTAAATGGAAAACCTTTTCTTGTTTTTTGAGAAATTAAAAATACGTAGTAAAACTATTTCCAATATGGCGGTCAACCTTCGAATTTCTTATGGAACATCCTATATTTGATGATGATTTTGGATTTTACAAGTTATTTCAAGACTTTTTTGTTCTTGGTGTTATTTTTATACGACTAACCGCTTAAAGTTAGAGGGATGTAAAGTTTTAAAAACAGTGTATCTGAACTGAAGATATTTTTCTATGGAAACGTTTTGAACCTATAAACGCTCTCAACACTAATACAGCATTGTTTAAAAAAACAAATAACATTTTAAAAATCAACAAATACGGTTTTTGTTAATTTTTTCAACCATAACGCAGAGAAATTAAGTGACTACAGATTTTTCACACATGATAAATGAAGTTGTTCAATATCAGCTGTCCATTTTCATTGTTGCAAATTGAAAGCCCAAGTTTAATAGGCTACAAGTTCTCATCTTAAAGTAGGCCTACAGTTTTTAACGTTTTCATATTGGAAATTAGAGGACAACTTTCGATTTTTTTTAGAATACCCTATATTTTATGATGATTTTGGATTTTACTGAATTCTGGATTCTGAATCAGCTGATATTTGCTTTCTAATTATTCTTCACAACTAACACTATTTTAAGATTAGATAAAAGCAAACAAAAGTCTTATTTATTGTATTACAAAAAGTGAAACGTCTGGTGTTACATATTATATTAGTTTCTTGAGTTAATAATATCAAAATTTATTTGAAATGTAGATTATTGATTATTGAAATATTAATGGTGAAATTGCAACGCTTTCCGTAATCCGAATTATTAGGTTTGGTCGTATCTATTTATATCTTTGTCTTTCTTACATTAGCTGTGTATAATGTATAGGTCACCGCTCAGTCATCATTTTCGTGAAAATATCAGATTATACAATAATTTGTTTGCATTGGCTTCGCCGTGGGTATCCGACGGGGTTGGCGAGCGAAGCGGTCAAGGTTGGAGCCATAGTAATTATATAGAAATGTTATTTGCGTATAGGTTAAGTGGAACAAAGAAATATTACAGTGATCCTAACCTCACACTAAATCAATTCACCTCTCTCACTCTTCTCTTTGACTGCATGTACTCTTTTCTCACTCTTTCCTACCCCAATAAAATATCTATCCAACCCTCTCACCTCACTCGCTTTTCTTGTTTTCCGCCCCCCATCTCATAATTTCTCCCTCTTCATCCTCCATCCGTTATTTTTACATCTCCTTATCTCTGTTAGTTTTATGGCCACCTATTACTCCACATAAATTTTGTATAGCCTAGAAGAAAAACGTACAATAAAAAGAAAAGGCGTCTGTATATAAAGTGCATTATCAATAGTGTTTTTATATCCTCCCCATTAAGTTTTCAAAAATCCAACGTCCAATTCTACCTAACTTTCGTGAATGCGAAGTATTTTTTTGTAATAAAACTTTTATTCTCTTTTTGCCTATACCTTAAGTACTAAAACTTTACCGACTCCACTGAATCTACTTTAACTCTTCTTCAGTCCAACAATAAATTCTAAACCTCGACGTGAAACTTGTTTTATATTAAATAAAACTGTCCTTAAAAAATAAAATATGCAAAGCTGGCACTTGCACAGGGAATTAATTGTGTGAAATCCACGAAAGAGAAATAGACCAGGCGAAGTAATGAAAATTAAATAATTTTTTGCCTACAGCTCCGATTTGGATGTAGTTTTCTGCATCGAGTTCAGAAAAATGCCGGGAAAAAGTCTACATACAATAAGTTTCGGGAGAAAGCGAAAATGCACCACGGGTGCATAAAGTGCATACAAGTGCATAATTTTTTTGAAACCTCTAAAAATGGTGAAAGCTGCGAAAATCGGTACTCGGAGGGTTTTGGGGCCGCTGATCTCATTTCTGACCATGCGGAATTCCCTCGGTGTACCGGGGGGCTCTGGGGTGAAATTTGTGAAGTTGCGATAGAGACTTAAAAATTTCCTTTCGGGGGTTTTTGGGAGCGCTGATTTCATTTCTGACCATGCGAAATGCCCCAGACAAGGGGTTATAAAATTTTCAAAGGAAAGAAAGAACAAATTCATGAATGTTCAAAAATTTCTTTTTATTCTGTACTAGTAACAAAAATCTGGAATAGTAAATACAAAAATACGTAATGTATGAAATAAAAAATTCTCATATACACAATTCTTGCCAAAATTATTTATAGGCCGCCATTATGATCGTCGACTTCTTCCTTACTTTCGTCGCTGGCATCCATATCGGTTCTTACAAGAAATTGTGCAGACAACGTTATGCTTCCTGCATTCACACGCTGGCCCGCGGCCTGTAGTGCAGGCGCAGGAAATTATTTTCACGATTGTTGGTGGGAGTGCATCCTGAGTAATTTTCTTCTTCTCTCGATCCGGCTTTTTAACGGACTCTGAGCGAGCAAGCAGCAGTATTATTCCATACTTTCACTTTTGCTTTTTATCTCACTTTGTCTTTCCAGTGACCCCTACCAAAACTTCAGAGCTGCACACAAGCCGAAACAGCTGCCATGGGAACCGGCCTGATCTTCACTATATGCCTTTAAGTCGTCATCTCAAAATATTTCAAAACCTATCGTTCCCCCCCCCCCCCCCCCCCCCCCCCCCCCCCCCCCCCCCCCC
>JAGFPH010003702.1:57553-71567 GCA_018207615.1 Philaenus spumarius
CCCCCCCCCCCCCCCCGTCAGCCCCGACTTCTCGAAGCCCCCAGCGCATCGGGGGCGTTCCTCATGGTCAGATTTGAAATCAATGCTCCCCAAAACACCAGCGAGGAAATTTTTAAGTCTCGCAACTTCACAAATTTCCCCCCATCGCAACCAAATCGGGCCTCTAGTGCATCCGGGGCATTTCGCATGGTCAGAATTGAAATCAGCGCCCCCAAAAACCTCCAAGAGGAAATTTTTAAGTCTCTGTCGCAACTTCACAAATTTCCCCCCGGTACACCGGGATCATTTCGCATGGTGAGAAATGAAATCAGAGCCCATAAAAATCCTCCAGTACCGATTTTTGCGGCTTTTCATTCATTTTTAGAGGTTTAAAAAATTATGCACATTTGGATGCATTTTATGCACCCGCGATGCATTTAAGCTTTCTCCCTAAACTGGTCATATGTAGGCTTTTTTCCTGGTACTTTTCTGAATACGATGCAGTTTTCTGCAGTAGAAATCGGAGCAGTAGGCAACAATTTATTTATTCGTGTCGTCGTACTAGTTTGCCTGGTCTAAAATACTCTATTTAAAAGATACTGTAAATATTAATTTAAGGTCTGGGTTATACAAACTGAAACGGAACAATTTCTTGAACGGTCTGCGAATTAGTTCCCTTCAACTAGTGCCGGCTTTGCTCAGGGAGAAGGGTCGTAGGTTATCTAGTTTCGATCTCGCGAGATCCTCTTCACCAACTGGTTTTCTGCCTTGTTCACAATTGGGAATTATCCGGGTGTTATGTTGATATTTTATTTATTGAGGGCGCCACCCCGTTGATTGCTTTGGTAGGATAATAACGGGGAATCGATCCTTTCCAGTGTCGGACAATTACCCAATGTGGGGGTAAGGCAGAATTGAACGGATAAGCTACTTTCCATGCATGGACCCTATCACAATCATAAACTCTAAATAGGACTAAGATTTTATCTCTGAACCAATATATCCAAGCGAGAAGAACAATGAAACTAACGATAGTAAAATTATTACCTTAGATCTGTTTATACACTACCACTAAACAACTATTTACCAATAATAAGTTAATCATTCAATCCAGTGCAAATGCTGATAATAATATTAACTCACTTATCATTACAAAATATGAATGAGAAATATATTTGCCCTTAGAAAGTTTCTGATCATAGGCCACGTAAATAAAGAAATACAAACACCAGGCAATTAACGTTGTTTAAACATGATTAATTTATTATGCTATATTTTCGTCCTAAGGACCAAACAATAATTCGTAGGGCGTACCAGATATATATGTATATATAATTTCTTAATCTCATGCAAAAATAAATAAATCCAAGATACACAATCCCTCCAAATATACAATACACATACACAATTTTTACCATAGACTTAACCATAAATATTTACATATCTGACTTCCGGTGGCCACCGTGCTGAAATAACATGATTAAATTACTAAACAAAACTAAATATGCTATTCTAAAGTTTTTACAGTCTAACGATACTCTGTCGGCACTGATGGATGTCTGCACAGTCTTTTCGGTATTAATTTGGAGTCCAGGCTAGCCTAACTCAAATAGCACAATAGTCTACTTACAGTAGCGGTAACACCAACTTATGCCGACACGGCCGATGCGCAATTGTAAGTCCTGAAGCGCAACTCCAATGGGAATCACTCCCGGGTTAAGATGGCGATGAGTTCGTCCAGGTCAGGACACAGGAATCACATATATGCCCAAGCAGATATAGCTCGTGTCCTTTTCCCTCTTTGGAGGCATAAAATAGGTGTACCATAAAAAAAAACCCTGCAACATCATCATGAATACGTAGATTTCCTTGTTTGTTTTAACTTACAAAGACAAATATTAATTAAATGGACGGAGTTTTGTACAATATAATTCCAATATGATTTACAATGACGTAGTTCTATAAATTTTCCAATAATTCTCTTATTTTCAAGATCCCAAAACAAAATCATAAACTTATACTTAATATTTCAAAAAGTATACACATATTTGAAAAATATAAAACAGATCCATCGAGTTAAATTGGTTTATACAGAAAAGTACAGTCAAATACTGTATATTATTGTAAATCAAGATAAAGACGTATTTATAATATATACAAAAGTTTCATTATATCTGAAGAATATAGTGCAGATTAATTGATTTAAATAGCTTTATACAAAATAGTTTTAATTAATTATTTTACAATAAGACAAAACGTATTTGCTAATATTTATAAGAGTATCATTATATCTGTAAGAATATAGTTCAGCTTTATAGATTTCAATTAGTTTTATACAAAATAGCTTTAGTTAATTATTTTACAACAAGATACAAACGTATTTCCAATATTTACAAAAGTATCATTATGTCTGTAAGAATAAAGTGCAGATTTATTTAATTAAATTGTTGTATACAAACTAGTTTTTGTTAATTACTGTACTATTTTACAAAAGACAAGAACGTACTTCTAATATTTAATTATTGCATATTATTAAAAAATTCACAAAATGTACAATACTGTGATTCTGCACTAAATTAGTGTCCATGCATGAAAAGCTAATCAGGTGTAGCAAGCAACCATTAATTATAATTAATTTAACGGCAATTTGGCGATTATGATAATAAATTTATACAACTTAAATTGTATACATTATTTCAACAATAAGATAATCTGCCTTACCTCTGAAGTATGGATGAATTTCCCAAAATAATCCTCTAACCGAGACAGAGGGTGTTCCTTTCCTCGATGCTCGCCATTCACTCTAAGCAGACCACGCTGTCAGCTTCCTTATCAGTCTGCAGGCATAGACGCGGACGATCAGCTGGAGGCAATGTGCTTTGCGTGACGTAGCACTGGGCAGTTATGATTAACTTCTCACGCTCCGGTAAGTAGGGTTGACTCTTAGCATTCTTGTCGGTTGGGTAGTATCGGGCCGAACTGAAGGCTAGCTTCTTCAGTAGATATCACGATAAAGTTTGGTTGATCAGACCAAACTACCGATGTGTTCCCGACGCTAATTTGAATGCTACAAAACGCCGTAAGTGTTGACTAATCATAGGAAAAAGCGTAGGCAATAATTAATTTGCAAGACCAATTACGCTGGGCACTGTTTTACTGCACCCTTTGTCCAATAGTTCTGACAGTTTTACATTCGATAGGAAGTTAACATTCGATAAGCTAAAAAATGTACTCTTGACTTTTTTTAAAAAAATTTACGGTGTTTTGCCATATCAGTTTTTGCCATATCTGTGATTTTGTTATGTTTAGAGTTTTTGTTGTTGATATGTTTTACTGTTTTGTTTTTCTTATGTTTTACTGCTATTGTTGTGTTCTGCTGTTTTTGTTGTTACGTTTTTAAGTTACTGTTTTTGTTGTTATTATGTTTTACTGTTATTGTTGTTGTTATGTTTTATAGTTTGTTTTGTTGCTATGTTTTACTGTTTTTGCTGTTGTAATGTTTTGTTTTGTTATGTATTTATGTTTCTGTTATGTTTTATTGCTTTTGTTGTTGGTATGTTCTACTGTTTTTGTTGTTGTTATGTTCTACAATTTTGTTGTTGCTATGTTTTACTGTTATTGTTATGTTCTACTGTTTTTGTTGTTACGTTTTTAAGTTACTGTTTTTGTTGTTATTATGTTTTACTGTTTTTGTTGTTGATATGTTTTATCGTTTGTTTTGTTGCAATGTTTAACTGTTATGTTTCTGTTATATTTTACTGCTTTTGTTGTTGGTATGTTCTACTGTTTTTGTAGTTGTTATGTTCTAAAATTTTGTTGTTGTTATGTTCTACTGTTTTTGTTGTTGTAATTTTTCTACTGTTGTCATGTTTGTTTTACTGTTTTTGTTTTGTTATGTTTTAGTTTTTTGTGCTGTTATGTTTGTTGCAGTTGTTGTTATGTTTTACAGTTTTTGTTGTCATGTTAGAGGTTTTTTTTGTTAGCGTTTTATGTTATACCCAATAGTGCAGTTTCGTTTATATTGTTAATTAATTTTAAGATTTGAAATAGTCATTTCCATTGTAATTTATTTTTTATCATAGCTTCAATAAGTGGTTGTAATTTGTTATGTTTGCCCAGATTTTAATTCAGATACAGAGTTTTAATTATCGATTTATTTTGTTTTGGTTGTTTGTTTCTTTAGGAGGATTGAAGTTCCATATTGAAAGAGTCGATAGTAACTTAACGAGTAAATAATTTAGGCTACATTACTGTAAATAATTTTTAAAACTCATTTTACTGTTGTTATTATTTGTATGTGGTGTGTCTGTAACTACTTTTTAAAGTAAACACTACATTCACACTATCGACTGTCTGCAATGACATACCTCTGCAAGTAAGAGGTAAACACATTTATAAGCAGCTGTCAACTGCAGTGACACTACTCACAAAGGTATAAACCTAACAACTTAGTACATTGACAACCCGCTGGGGAGCAACTAAACGAATGTTTAGTTAACACTTTCACTGCTAAAGACGCACATGTGAGCTCACACTGAACACTATAAGAAGCGGCCTACGCACAGTGCATTTCACGCCAACCCCCGTATTGGGTGTACATTATTTTCAATACACAATGCATTGCGTGCTTCGCACGCCAACTCACGTATTGGGTGAATTTTCAATACACAGAGCATTGCGTGCTTCGCACGCCAAGCCCCGTATTTTGTGTATTTTCAATATACAGTACATTGTGTGCTTCGCACGCCTATCCCGTATCTGAAGAATTTTCAATACACAATGCATCGCGTGCTTCGCACGACAACCCCGCTATTGGAAGTATTTTCAATATACAGTGCATTGCATGCTTCGCACGCCAAACCCCGTATTGGGAGTATTGTAAACACACAGTGCATTGTGTGCTTCGCACGCCTACCCCCGTATTTGAAGAATTTTCAATATACAGTGCATTGCATGCTTCGCACGCCAAGCCTCGTATTGGAAGTATTTTCAATACATAGTGCATTGTGTGCTTCGGACGCCAACCCCTGTATTGGGGGTATTTTCAATACACAGTGCATTGCGTGTATCGCACGTCAAGCCCCGTATTGGAAGTATTTTCAATATACAGTGCATTGTGTGCTTCGCACGCCAACCCCCGTAATGGGGGTATTTTCAATACACAGTGCATTGCGTGTATCGCACGCCAAGCCCCGTATTGGAAGTATTTTCAATATACAGTACATTGCATGCTTCGCACGCCAACCCCCGTATTGGGAGTATTGTCAACACACAGTGCATTGCGTGCTTCGCACGCCAACCCCTGTATTGGAAGTATTTTCAATATACAGTGCATTGCGTGTATCACACGCTAACCCCCGTATTGCGAGTATTTTCAATACATAGTGCATTGTGTGCTTCGCACGCCAACCCATGTATTGGGGGTATTTTCAATACACAGTGCATTGTGTGCTTCGCACGCCAACCCCCGTATTGGGGGTATTTTCAATACACAGTGCATTGCGTTTATCGCACGCCAACCCCCGTATTGGGAGTATTTTCAATACACAGTGCATTGTGTGCTTCACACGCCAACTTCCGTATTGGAAGTATTTTCAATATACAGTACATTGCATGCTTCGCACGCCAACCCCCGTATTGCGAGTATTTTCAACACACAGTGCATTGTGTGCTTCGCACTCCTACCCCCGTATTGGGTTTATTTTCAATACACAGTGCATTGCGTGTATCGCACGCCAACCCCCGTATTGGGAGTATTTTCAATATATAGTGCATTGCATGCTTCGCACGCCAAGCCCCGTATTGGAAGTATTTTCAATACACAGTGCATTGTGTGCTTCGCACGCCAACCCCAGTAATGGAAGTATTTTCAATATACAGTGCATTGCATGCTTCGCACGCCAAGCCTCATATAGGAAGTATTTTCAATACATAGTGCATTGTGTGCTTCTCACGCCAACCCCCGTATTGGGAGTATTTTCAATATACAGTACATGCATGCTTCGAACGCCAACCCCCGTATAGGGAGTATTGTCAACACACAGTGCATTGCGTGCTTCGCACGCCAACCCCCGTATTGGGAGTATTTTCAATATACAGTACATTGTGTACTTAGCACGCCTACCCCCGTATTTGGAGAGTTTTCAATATACAGTACATTGTGTACTTCGCAAATTTGAACCAGGTAGATAGCAGGAATTACTAGAAGGTGAACAATAAAATTGATCAATCCCAATGCTCCTCCAAATATTCCTGAAGATTATATTTTTGGAAAAGATGGGAAAACGAAATGGTGTCCTCACATGAATGACGTATCCGCCGTCATAACATAATACGTGCTGAAAGGGTTGGACTCCAAGTTTTTACTATATTTTATTTTATTTAAGTCTAATTAACTATGTTTGAATTATATATTTCATTTCTAAATACGTTACTATTAATTTGTAAGTAGATTTTTTAATAAAAGTGATTGCAAATTTCCTTTTAAATAGAGTTATGTAGAAAAAAACGACGCGCGGTCATTTTTAGGCCACGCGCCTCTTAAGGCTAAACACCCCGGCAGTAGTTCCAAATACTGCCGCCACTTAGCGCTTCAAAATTATGAAAATTAATTTTACTGATTACTCGCTTACCGTTTGAGTAAAAATTGGTTTGAAAACTGATTTGTACTTCTAATGTGTATCTTTAAGTCGCTATGCTAACGATTTTTTATTTTTTATTTAATAAAAAAAATTACTTTGTAACTGCTAAAAGGAATTTTTTTTAAAGAAAAACTGGTAGTCATTTTGAAGATTTGATGGAGAAATGAATTAATAATTTTTCAGACTGAAGATCGACCCAGTGGTTCCGTCGGAAGCGATTTTGCAAGGTTTTTCTCTAGTATTTTTTTGCGCGTATTCCCCCCCCCCCCCAACCCGCGCGCCATCAAACAAATTCATCACGCCACGCGCTCGCTCAGTGACGACTCGCACCGGGAAATGCTTCTGTTTCCCATATATTGTTGAAGAGCATTACATGTATTGTTTTTCCTGCTCGTCCCACTTGGTTGTTATAAAATATTAATTCAGCATACGTAACCACAATATTGGTATGTTTTGCATACTTTTACTAAGATATGTTTCTTGTATATACAGGATGTTTCGTAATGACTATGTAATATTTTAGGATATGATTCAGCACATAAGAATTAGAAAACACATCAATTGGACATGTGTCCGGAAACGCTTTGTTTTCTCCCAGGGCTCTATAACAAGGGCTATATCATTTTGATCATTTACCGTGACCCAGTATCGATCGCCTATGACGTCACCATGCTGATACACGCTAGCTGGTAATATTTGAGTAGTGCGTGCGCAGTCGTTAACTCGCTGTTTTAACTCGATGGAAAGGCTTCAGTTAAATAAAATTTGGATATTCTTAATCTACATAAAGTACGGATTCTAACAGTATAAAAAACTTTTATTTTAACAGGAATTTCGAATTTTAATAATTGAAAATATTTGAGAATTATCACAGACTGACATGAAAAAGTTACTAAGCGAGGAAATTTTTTATTTTTGGGTTATAAACAAACTTCCAGCGGGAAAGTTGTTAGCAATGAATTGATCTAAACTATCCAATTCACCGATTTGTGATAAAATGATTACATCATTATGAAATTGGTTTTTAAATGAGCGCGAGGAGGTGCAGCGCCGCGACTCCCGAAGTACAGTTGTTTGATACGGGAATAACGTTTATGTACATATTGTTATTTAAGGTAATATAGTAAATCACTTGTCCCCAGGTAATTATGCCAGCTAGAAAAAAGTAAGCATTTTATTTTAACATAAACTAATTATAATTTATAATTAAAATTTGATATTATTGAAGTGGACACAAAAAGTTAAGTTGGAGGTTAACGTTTAAAAAATAATATCATTATTACGTACATTCAAAGAAATAAAATTAGAGATAAATGATGGAAAAAGAAAATCGTAATTACGTAAAAAAATTAGCTTCATATTTAATTAAAAGAATTGCTTTATAACAAAGAAATACGCTGTCTTTTAAATAATTTGTTCATTGTTGTCTAATTTGCGGAGTACTTAAATGTTTCTTCAATAATATCAAATATTAATTATAAATCATAATTAGTTTATGTTAAAATAAAATGCTTACTTTTTTTCCTGGTGACAAGTGATTTACTTAAAATAACAAAATGTACATAAACGTTATTCCCGTATCAAACAACTGTACTTCGGGAGTCGTGGCGCGGCACCTCCTAGCGCTCATTTAAAAAACGATTTCATAATGATGTAATAATTTTATCACAAATCGGTGAATTGGATAGTTTAGATCAATTCAATGGCTACAACTTTCCCGCTGGAAGTTTGTTTGTAACCCAAAAATAAAAAATTTCCTCGCTTAGTGATTTTTTCATGTCATTCTGTGGAAATTCTCAAATATTTTCAATTATTAAAATTCGAAATACCTGTTAAATTAAAAGTTTTTTATACTGTTAGAATCCGTACTTTATGTAGATTAAGAATATCCAAATTTTATTTTACTGAAGCCTTTCCATCGAGTTAAAACAGCGAGTTAACGACTGCGCACGCACTACTCAAATATTACCAGCTAGCGTTTATCAGCATGGTGACGTCATAGTGAAACTGGCGGCACAATGCCGAGATCAAAGAAACGGTTTAGCCCTTGTTATAGAGCCCTGGTTTTCTCCATAGCGGCCATTTTGTTTTTTCACTAAATAAGTTAGTTGTATCTAGAGAACGGTTTGACCGATTGACTTAAAACTTGACATAAAGTTTACCTAACAATGATATATTTTAAGTAAAATAAGCGATTATATCCATTAATGCCTTTTAAAATGGTGACTGTTAAAAAATTTCAAACCTGAATTACCCAAAAACCATACATTTTTATAAAAAGTTTCAAGTCATCTTTTTTGTAGTCCTTTTTATTCTGTATCGGCTCTTTAACATAACTATTATCCGTCATCCGATTGTTTTTACAGTAACACAATCCTATGATAAATCAAAAGGGCTATAAAAAAGATGTCTTGACATTTTTTTTTGTTAAAATGTACCGTTTTTGGGTAATTTGGGTTTGAAATTTTGAAACAGTCGTCATTTTAAAACGCATTATTTATTTTAAATAGATCATTGCTAGGTATAACTTCATGTCAAGTTTGAACTCAATCGGTCAATCCGTTCGGTAGATATGAATTATTTTGTAAAAAACACATACAGACAGTCAGACGACAAAGTACAGTAGACCAAGTTTTGTATTGTGAAATTTATTTGTCTCGATCCCATGATTAATTCATTTTAATTAATTAATTTTAAACAGTTGTAGACACATTAAATTAAATACACAGATTAAAAACGTTTAACACACCTTATAATTAAATTAAACATAAGTTAGATGAAATTGGCTACATAAATATGTTTACATCAACAGAGGAGATACACTCTTTAACTATTGGTGAGCATTTGAATTACATTTCTTTATTTGTTCGTTTTCATCATTTCGCACAAAAACGTAAACGGATCATAAACGTCTTGGGCTGTGTGTTGTTTGGGAGCTGGGAGCTGCGAGCCGCGAGGATGGGTTGTATGTGCCTGTGAGGAGAGAGAGAGAGAGAGAGAGAGAGAGAAGGCGCTACGTCGCGTCGCGTCGGTGCGTGCGCGTGTCAGTTAGCTGTTCAACGAGTGACACAACGTTGGAACTAAAAACGCGTTTCTGACAAAACCGTTCAACCGATTTGTTTGAAATAAACTTTAAAATTATTCAAAAAAATTTGCCCTAAAAATGACTACCTGTTTTAGTTAAATTTTAACTTATTTTAAAAGTTATTAATTGTAAAAATTTATTAAGTAATGTTTTCGAAAATTAGAAAGCATAGCGCCTTTAACAACTTTATACTGATTACAAAACAGTTTTATTTTTTCAAATTGGATAAAAAATAAATGAGTAATCAGTAAAACTAATTTGGCCACGACAGTGCTGCTATCTATTGGGCTAAAATCACAACTTTTTTTGTACTGTTTAGCCTTAAGTGCAAAGATTTTAGCGCGCCCTATCTAGGGTTTGAGGCACAGTATTGACTATACAACGAAATGATGTTCCAGACATCAAACCGTTTATTGAAGATGTAATTTCTATAAAATCCTACGTCTGTCCTCTCTTTAAACACATTTAACCCCCCCCCCCCAAACACCCCCAGTAAACACTATTAATTAAATTCCCAACACAAATTGAACCTGAAGATGAATACATCCAGTTATTTAATTAACACTTCCGCGCGCTCTATATTGAAAAGATCTTCAAGGATTCTTTGTAAAATTTAAATAGAGCAAATAGGAAGTCTCCTTATCGTTTTGTCCATTTAATCTTGAATGTTTAATTATATTAAATAAAGGTTCCCTCAACGGTATGTTTAATTATTGAAATTGGTTTCCTTGACATTTCTAACATCTGGTTAAGTTTACTGTTTGTATTACTATTTTAATATGATATTAATGTTTTGGAGCCAAGTCCCGAATAATAATAATAATATTTCAAAGGTTTTCTGAGCCAACTACCCAAAGGAAAATACATGCTGTTTGGTTTCGTCCAAATTTTCGAATTTGAACGTTTTGTGGAATTATCTGTTTTGATGCTTGCTCCCTTAACCCCCAAAAATTGTTTAGTGGAATTATCTGTGTTGGTGCTCCCTGAAACCAAATATATTTTTAGGGGAATTATTTGTTTTCGTGTTCCCTGAACCCAAAAAAGCGTTTTTTTTTACTTTTTCCCCCCTATATACGTAGTATATGGAGAAAGTATTGTTTTCGTCCAAAACAAAATTTCGAATTTTAATTTTTAGTGGAATTATCTGTTTTGGTGCTTCCTGAACACCAAAAAGTTGTTTAGTGGAATTATCTGTGTTGGTGCTCCCTGAACCCAAAACTATTTTTAGTTTAATTATTTGTTTTGGTGCTCCCTGAACCCAAAAAATTATTTTTTTGGTGATGTCTGTAGGTGTACAGAGCTGGAGACCTTACCAACGGTCCAATTTTGATGAAATTTGGTATGTAGGTGTAGTTCTGGAATGTCTCCAGGTTTTTTTACGTTTTTTTTTCTTCAAATTTTTGATATTTAAGGGGTTTTACCCCCCACGGCTTTAACGATTTCGATAAAATTTGGCTTATTTGTTGTCCTTAATGTACCCTACCATATGCAAAAAAAAATATCTTTCTAAAAATTCTCGTTTAGGTAATAATAATAATAATAATAACTGATTTTGGTGGTTTTTTGGCCAAAAAGGGGGTTGTTTTTCGAATTTGTTCAAAACCTTTTTTCGTGCATCTATTGGCCTACAGGCCTAATTGACATGTTTGGTGCAAATTTGTTCGAAATCGATGTACTAGTTTTAATAATGATATTATAATATAATATGGATGTGTGTTACATGCATCTAATATTTCCATGGTATGGCCTACTTTTGCAATTCTAAATAACCACCTCCTTTGCTACTCTTGGGAAGGGATAAAGTTTCAACTGGGAGAAAGTATGTGGCAGTTGTCTGGTACCGTTTATTTACAGTTAGAACTGCCAGCCCAGTTACGCAGGTTTCAGGTTCGGACTTGTATTACGCTACTCCCCCTTCTACATTAGTCTAATTGGCCTGAAAAACAAAACAAAAAAGAAGCCAAAGAGATTAAAAAGTAATTCTCAATCTGATCAGCAGCGATCAGCAGATGAAGGCAAATGATACGTCAAGAAACTATTAAGTATGCAATTTTTAAATCACTAACCCTTGAGTAGGAAATAATGTTTCTTTAAATAATATTATTATTTATACTTGCCTTAGCAATCCTTTTAGAAGTCTTTATATCGTTTACAGCTGTTTTACCTTTTCATTTTCCGTCATCATCAGAACGAATACACAAAATTACACTTCTCACAGTTACACTTATTAACAGAGATTAATATGGCATTTAACACATAAACAAATAAAAACATAATAAATAAAAACGCAGAACGACACTTGGTAAAATATTTAAAACATTTGTTGAATTTATTTGAATCAATATTATATACAATAGCAATCGGATATGGCTACAAATACAATAATGGATTTCTTTAAATAGTTGAAATTGCAGCTTACTTATTATTGACAGTTAGTTTTTAAACAATATTATTAACAAAACATTTTAAGACGTATTAACAATACAATTTTAGTATATTTTTACAATAAACAATCATTTTTCAATAGTATTAACACTTAAAAATTAATTTTTAATCATATTAACAATTTTCCTATTGGCTCGGCCTACGGCCTCAGATGGCTGCTTCGCTTCGCTGGAGGTTGGAAAACTCTCTGAAGGCTCTCGCAAATCTTTGACTCGTTTGCACCTGGGCGACCGAGCACCTCTCAGTATTTTTAACATCTGGATTGTATCTATAATGTATCTATTCGAATACTAGTGGCTTTAAAGGTGGTATAACAAGTAATTGTATCTATTCGCCTTCTAAGTGACTTGAAGGGTGGTATGAAAAGAAGTTCAGGGTTTAAATTTGATGCGAATTTTTCAGAGTTTATGCGCATTTTTGCAGACATAAGTCCTAGCGCATTCGATTCCTGACGTCAAAAAACCGCTATATGCAAATTTTCATCAAAATCGTTCAAGCCGTTAGCGAGATCCCCGAAATAAATTTATAGAAATATACAAATATACAAGAATTGCTCGTTTAATAAGATAAGATTTTGATTCGTGTTAACAATTTATTTTTATTTTTATTAACAATTAATTTTGATTAATAAATTAATTTCGTATTTACAATGTATTTTGAAATCGCAAATCTCCGAAATATCTTCACCGATTGCTTTGAAATTTTTACACAACATTACACTCGAATACACGCATGTTTTTATATCATTTTACAGCATCTATTGAATATCGAAAACATCGACAAATTTACTAAATATTTATCAAAAATGTGAGCTCCGTTAAATATTTTTATTACATATATGATAATAACAGTAATCAGTCCTTTGCTATAATATTTCCTTTATGATTTCGAACTTAATACAATTATATGTATTTCTAACTTTTAGGTTAGGTTTTTGTAAACAATGCCATTTGTTGAACGTAACAATAACACACTATGCTAAATATTTTGAGGCAATGAGAGTGCAATAATAAATAATAATAAAATATGTTTAGTGTTTAACAGCTGATTTCAAACTTTGAAACAATTATTTGTATATCTGACTTTTTAGGTTAGGTTTTCGTTCAAGCGTAGACCTGAGCCTTGCTGGTTCTTTTAACCTTTATATAACTGCTGTTTTATTTGATTTGGACATTAAACATTATTTACCATCTTAGCTTTGGGGTTATTATTAATCCTACACCTTTATTATAAAGAAAACGTTAATATGTATAGAAGGTTCCAACGGGGTTGCTTTGCGGAGCACGCAGGGGTCTCCCCTAGTTCACAACAACATAATAATCACATTTACAATAAACAATAATTTTTGAATTGTATTAACAATATATTTGAAATCATACTAACAATAGATTTTGAATCTTATTTACAATTGACAATAAATTATCAATCGTATTAACAATTACAATACATTGTTAATCGTATTTACAGTTAATTTTGATTCATATTAACTATAATATTTAAATTGTACTACCAATTTACTATACATTTTGAATCGTATTTACAATATATTTGAAATCATACTAACAATACATTATGAATCTTATTTACAATTGACAATAAATTATCAACCATATTAACAATTAATAATAAATTGTTAATCGTATTTACAATTAATTTTAAATCATATTAACTATAATATTTAAATTGTACTAACAATTAACTATACATTTTTAATCGTATTTACAATATATTTAAAATCACTAAAAATACATTTTGAATTTAATTTACAGTTAACAATAAATTATCAATCGTATTACCAATTAACAATACATTTTTAATCGTATTTACAATTAATTTTGATTCATATTAACTATAATATTTTAAA
>JAGFPH010003702.1:76128-88733 GCA_018207615.1 Philaenus spumarius
TGGCCAGACAGGCCAGGCGTTGAATCCTCGCCAGCCCCGCCACCACACCCTGTACCTCTGTTCTAGTCCACCACACAATGGCGCCATACGTCATGGCGGGCCTCACCACAGAGATATAAAGCCAATGCATGAGCCTTGGCTTCAATCCCCATGTCCGCCCCACCATACGCCTACTTGCCATCAGTGTCCACTTACCTCTATCGATCACTCGATTGAGTTGCGCATTGAAGTTCAGCCTCTGGTCCAAGATTACACCCAGATACTTAACCTCCGTTGCTATTGCAATCCCACTTCCTCGAAGGAATAGTGGCCCAAAGCTCTCCAGTTTCCTTCTCCTGGTGAATGGGATTACCTGAGTCTTCTTTGGACTGACGCTTAGTCCTGTTTCACCGCACCACTTCTCCACAGTTCCAAGCGCCATTCCCAGTATTTCTGCTACAGTAGGTACAAACTTACCTACAACAAGTATGACAACATCGTCCGCATAGGCTTGCGCATATACTCCTGCGTTGTTGAGTTTTGTGAGAAGGTCATCAACCACGAGATTCCAAAGAAGGGGGGAGAGAACTCCTCCCTGAGGACAACCTCGGGTCACACTTACCTTCACAGTTTCACCATACAGAGAGGACTCCACGACCCTGCCCCGGAGCATGGCACCAATCCACCTGCAAACCAGGTCCTCTACCCCACGCCCCCCGGCAGCGCCGATCATCGACTCCGTAGTGGTATTGTCAAAAGCCCCTTCAATGTCTAGGAAAGCACCAAATGCTACCTCCTTGCACTCAATGGCTCCTTCTATTCTGCTCACAAGGTGATGCAGTGCAGATTCACAGGACTTACCTGGGATATAAGCATGCTGGTTGGCATGCAATGGGCGTTCTACAAGTGTCCCATCACATATGTGCCTATGTATTATTTTCTCCAATACTTTCAGCAAGACAGATGTTAAGCTTATAGGCCGAAACGACTTAGGGTCGGTGTAACTTACCTTTCCTGGTTTCGGTATGAACACAACCCTGGTCATCCTCCAGGATCGTGGAATATAACTAATAGCTAAGCTCGCCCTGTACAAATTACAGAGCAGTGTTACCAATTTGTCTACATTTTTCTGGAGACAGACGGGTCTGATCCCGTCTCCTCCAGGAGATTTGAACGGATCAAATGTACCTATAGCCCATTTGATTCGTTCATGTGTCACAATCCGACTGGCTAGCTTCCAGTCGTAAGTTTTAGCAGCGGGTCCGGCACAATTACTTTGTAAAAGTGCCCCCCCCCACTACCATCCACTATTGCACACCCTGGAAAGTGTGCTCGAAGGAGTTCTCCTAACACCTCTTTTGGGTCTGCAATAGTCTCTCCGGTCACCTTCTTAATGACGCCAACCGGAGATACCGGGTCCTTGGCTAAAAGTTTATATATCCTAGAAGTTTCTTGCACACCCTCCATCTCCATGCAGAACTTCCTCCAGGAGTCCCTCTTAGCCTTCCTAACTTTCCTGCTATACTGAGATAGCAGGTCATGATAGGCGTCCCAGCATTTGCATCTCTTCGCAACCTTGAAGAGATTTCTTACCTTCTTTCTCATGACAGACAGCTCATGGGTCCACCACCCAGCTCCTACTGTTTTGACACGTGTCAAAGGACAGTGCTTCTCATAGGAGCTGACGATAGCTTCCCCAAGTCTCTCTGACATGTTCTCCAGATCCTCTGTGTTCTGGATCTTACCTGTCATAAACCTCGTCTTCTCATCGAGATCATGTTTGTAGGATTCCCAGTCCGTCCTCCTTGGATTCCTGTAAGTTTGGCATTCCAGCTTCAGTTCACCTATCCTGAAACAAATATGCCTGTGATCTGACAAAGATGGCTCAGTTGATACATGCCAATTGTGTATCCTCCTGGCCACCCTTGCAGTACACAGAGTGAGGTCAATAACCTCCCTCCTGACCCTATTTACAAAAGTTGGTTCATTACCTTGGTTAATAATTGTTAGATTATTTGAGATAATGTAATCCAATAATAACTCACCCCTCTTATTGTTGTTTGTACTCCCCCACACCATATTATGTGCGTTGGAGTCACATCCCAGGATGAGGTCTGATTTCATCCTGTCAGCATATGCCACGAGGTCCTGGATGCCTCTTGGTAGTTGTGCTCTGCCATCATCATAGGGGAGGTACACCGATGACAACAGCAGAGTTTTCCCCAGATCCTCCATGGCAAGTCTCACCACAGTCACGTCTCTGGAACAGTGTTCTAGAACAGGTACATAGTTTAGTCTCTTATTCACTAATATGCATGCTCTAGGTCCAATATCACATTTAGCATATACTAACCTGCCTCCTGTGTTTCCCAGTCCTGACACTCTACCCTGTCTGATCCAGGGCTCCTGTATCAGGACCGCGTCCAGACTCCCTTCAGCAAATCTCCTGCACAGCACCGCTGTAGCAGCTTTGCTATGCTGGAGATTTATCTGGAGGATTCTCCCGCTACTCATCCGATGAAGGTGGTTCTTGCAGGACTTTAAGGAGCACCTGTTCCAGTCCCAGGTACGCCTTCCATCCTTTGGCCTTCAGTGTCCTTGCCGACAGATCATCGATGACAAAAATCTAATAATTAGTAATCAATATTCGGAATAGCGACTAACAATTGTTAAAATGTACTAACTGAAATATTTCTAACGGAAATAAATAAATCAAATAGTTATACTGGCCTAGCTAACGTAACTTGTAAACTTTCCATCTGGCTTCACATAAACTGTTAGTAATTATTTGCCGTAAAAAAGTTTTATTCTTACTAAAATTTGTTTCAATTTATGTGTTGTGTAAATAGTGCTTCAAGTAAAATATTTTTTTTTTAATTTCCTTGTCCCATAAACGTACGGTTTCTTCAAGTTTGACATTCGATTAATTTACTTCCCCAATCTGGAACGGCGCCAAACACAGCCGCTACAAAATTAACAGTCGCATTTTGACACTCCCAGCACGAAACGTTATTGGTTTCAATAACAATAAATTGTAATCACAAGTTGTGTACGGGATTAAATTTTGTCAGGAGCATCGGTCGGGGTTTAAAATGTCGGCCTTCAATTTGTTTGCTGAATTCGATCATACATACCAACAGAATGTTCTCCTTCATGTACTAGTATATAGATAGATTTGATTTGTTGACTTCTGTATAATAGAAAAGAAGAAGTCCTGACCGACTGACTGATCATGCAATTTGTATTTAAAATACTCCCAATACGGGGATTGGCGTGCGAAGGACGCAATGCATGTGTATTGAAAATACACCCAATACGGGGGTTGGCGTGCGAAGCAATCAATGCATTGTGTACTGAAAGTACTGTCCATACGGAGGTTGGCGTGCGAAGCACGCAATGCATTGTATATTGAAAATACTGCCAATACGGAGGTTGGCGAGCGAAGCACGCAATGCACTCCGTATTGAAAATACTGCCAATACGGAGGTTGGCGTGCGAAGCACGCAATGCACTCCGTATTGAAAATACTCCCAATACGGTGGTTGGCGTGCGAAGCTCGCAATGCATTGTGTATTGAAAATGTTCCCAATACGGGGGTTGGCGTGCGAAGCACGCAATACATTTTGTATTTAAAATACCCCCAATACGGTGGTTGGCGTGCGGAGCACGCAACACATTGTGTATTGAAAATATTACTAATACATGAATTGACGTGCGAAGCACGCAATGCATTGTGTATTGAAAATACTCCCTAAACGGAGGTTGGCGTGCGAAGCACGCAATGCATTGCGCATTTAAAATACTAAGAATAAGGAGATTGGCGTGCGAAGCACGCAATACATTGTGTACTGAAAATACTCCCATACGAGGGTTGGCGTGCGAAGCACGCTATGTATTTTGTATTTAAAATACCCCCGATACGGAGGTTGGCGTGCGAAGCATGCAATGCATTGTGTGTTGAAAATACTCCCATACGAGGGTTGGCGTGCGAAGCACGCAATACATTTTGTATTTAAAATACCCCTAATACGGTATTTGGCGTGCGAAGCACGCAATGCATTTTGTATTTAAAATACTCCCAATATAGGGTTTTTCGTGCAAAGCACGCAATGCATTGTTTATTGAAAATACTACAAACACGAGGGTGGGCTTGCGAAGCACGCAATCCACTGTGCGTCGGCCGCTTCTCATAGTGTTCAGTGTCAAGCTCACATGTGCGTCCTTAGCAGTGAACGTGCCAAGCCCCCACCCCCGGCGGGGCCCCCCCCCCCCCCCCCCATGTGACAAAACTACGATAGATAGAGAATTCATACATTAATTGTACACTCATAACATTTCGCAGAGGTGCAGTAAGGAATGGCGTTGCAAAATTGTATTTTAAGGGTTGTAAATTGTCCAAATAAAAAATCGATTTGACACATTGTTCGACAAAATCGGTTCGCCCATTCCGGAAATTAGCCCGACCAAACAGACAGACACGAGCTAAAAAAAACTTATATTTTAAAATCACCGACAGACACTTGAAATTGTATTTACTGTATATACTTACACTAGGTCTATCTGACCAGTTTGAAATACTGTTTTACCTTTTTACATTTCTGTCGTATTTTATAACTTGAAAATTGTCTCGCTTCCAAATAAATCGTCGTTGTCGCGAAAATATTAGAGAATACAATAATAAGTTTGCATTTTATTTGCTTTGCCGTGGTACCTGCGGAGGTCTAGGGGAGGAGCCTTCTAATATTGCATACATCATTAGATTTAATATTTGTGGAAAACTTCAGCTCTCTGAATTTGTGAGAAGTTAGCAGAATCCATATATTAATTTTTTTATGGGTGGTTATTACATTTTCACCCCTTAGCAGAACACGACAAAACGCAAATCTTGTTTATTTTTCTATGTATCTTGTAAGAAATAAATGTACACATTATCAGCTATTTAGCGGAAAGTATAACAATTCATATGTACTTTTATAGGGGTTGTTATTACATGTTCAAGCTTTAACAGCACGTAATAAAATGCAAACTGGTTCACGTTTTCTATGCATTCTAATCAATATATCACATATATTATTTCTCAAGGCCATTTTTTTGTCGATACGCCATAACTTTCTCAATACATCATCAAATTACATTAATGAGGCATCATTTTAAAGCTTTCCTTAACCGCTACACCAGAAAAATTACAAAATACAATTATATAAAAAAAAATAATAATAAAGAATCCGAAAGTAACAATGATGTTAGATCAAGTAAGTTGTAGGGATATTTTCCTGGCGTTGGCAACACTGATGATAACAATACCCAGCTGGAGAGCTGCCGTTACGCCACTACACTGCTATTTTTAATTAATTGTAAGCGTGGTTATATAAACAGCAGGGGTGCCCAGAAGGATGGTGATATGGCGCTCAGAGCGCCATCAAAACAAATTTTGGGGAGGATGTATAGTTTTGGGGGGGATTTTTGAAACTATAAATAAATGAGACAATTTGTAAATCACAATTGAAATTTCGTGTCTGTGCGGTAGGATGACAATAATACATTAATATTATTGGCAAATGTAATGCTATTGCAGTATACAGTCAGTAAATAATCTACCTATTTATAACTAAGATATTTTTTGTTCAATGTCGGTATAATTCTCTCGGTTTCGGTAGAATCTTGGTGTGGTCATGCCCAACCCCCTTCCCGTCTCCTGCCGCCCGCGAACTTAGAAATTCCTATTGTTTCTGTCAAGGCCATAGGTTCCAAAATAAACACAGTTGTGTGACTTATCACTGCTCCTTCCCTCCCTCCAACCCCACCTGCTGATCAGCTGTTCCATTTCCATCACAGAGTAGTGTCCTGTTGTCAGTCAGTTCAGCTTCAGTGCAGTGTGCAGTAGATAAGATTACTTTGACTTAATTAATGCCTCGAGCGTTGAAAAGAGCGATCAAATAAAAATTTTAAGAAGTGTTGTAACACAGTACACCGCAACGACAAGTGGTTGGCGCATTGTAAAAAGAAACATCTTATAAGTTTAAAAACGAGTTAAAAAAAGAATTGGAAACTTTCAGTAGTTTTTACAAAGTAGCATAAAGAAGTAGACATTTCAGACATCCTTCATAAACGTGATAATTCATCAGACGGTGAGATGTCATCAAGCCATGAAGATGAGACAGTCCAAAATGAAAGAATTTCAAGCAAAAAAAAAACGTGAAATGAGAGGATGGCAGACCTATGGATGAAACAAGGTTTTATTCGGCCTTACAATAATCCAAAATCATAAAATTCTCAAATTTAACTGTAATGTACAGAATTCTTCTTTCTTTGGCAGTCACTAGCTGTTCTGTCAAGAGAACCATGAGTAGACTGAAAATTGTACAAAAAATCGACTTCACAGCAGTATGAGTGACAAGTGGTTATCTAGTCTATTAATTCTAGCCTCTGAAAAAGACATTTTCAAAGAAATTCCAAATGACATCATAATTAACCAATTTCCATTAGCAATATCAAGAAGAATACGGCACTACTTTATTGTATAAATCCATTCAAAAAATCACAGAAGTTAGAAAAAGTAAATGCTAAATTTATGGAAAACTGTACAAACAATTTCGTGTTTTACTTTTAAATTTCTAAGAAATAGCCAATGTATCAACAAAAATACTGATTTTGGTCGCTAAGATCTTCAACTTTGCTAACTTATACGGTTATATTTTATCATTTTCATTGTTAATAACACCCTGTACTGTAGTTTAATTCATTGTTACAACTAACTATTTCTTACACCATTATATATTTTTATTTAAACACTATAAAATCTCTGATTCCTGATTGGATTAGTATTGTAGAAATGTATAGTGCGCTAGGTTCAGGTCATTCATTGTCGCAACACAAAAGATACTAAAGTTAAGGTTTATTGTTTATAAGGGGAGGTGGTATCTACATTTGGGAGGGATGGCGCCATGAGGCTTGGGGGGATGGGCACCCCTGATAAACAGCATTATGGATACAGCATGTTTATTCCAAATTGAGAATGCGAATGCTTCGCACGGGTCAGCTAGTAATAAATATAAACGTGATTTGTACTTGAGTGCCGCTATAACTCCTCCCCAGGCAGCCAAGTATAATGAGGGTTATATGGTATGGTAGCCCTACCAAAATCCACGAAGTAATTTTTAGTTTGCAACGGCAAGGGTTGAGTTTGGAGATATGGCTGCCAAATGGCATTCGTATTGCAAGACGACGGTTCAGCTGGTAATCTGGTGCCGAAAGAGGCCAAGACTTACCAGAAATTTCCTGAATATTCCAGATGAGTCTATAAGGTTCCAGACGGTTCGAAAATTTTTGAGAACGTTATAAAATATTCCAGAACGTTATAGAATCTTCCACCAGGTTCGCAAATGTTCCAGACGGTTCTGGAAGATCATCGAGGTTCAGAGGTTCTTCGGGGGAAAAGAATGTTCTGCAAACCAGAAACGGGCTATGGAGCTAGGGACCTAAAAATCGGCAACTGTTACTCATTAGTAAAAGGAGAAAACACATTTGCATTTTGACTATATTTGTTCTTTTGTATTCTTGCTAAACTTTTCATTTCAGTGTTTTCACCACCCGATGATGGGCGATTAATGTCCGAAACGCGTCGTGTCGTGGAATCGCTTCAAAAGACTTCAAAAGGATTGCTGGTGGTAAGTGGCAGGTGGCAGTTCAAGCCGTTATTAGCGAATTTCCGAAGGAAAAATCAGCTATTGCAGTGGCCCTTATGGTAAGACCCAAGGTCAGGAGTAGCAAATGAGCACCGATCATGGTCCCCAGAACACTTTTAGGAGTGTCATTAAAAATCATATATATATATTTATGTATGTATGTGTGCGCACTCTAGCGGCCCCATTTTAAGTCCGATTTGGTACACATGTTGGTTGTCTACCTCGTTCGGACGAGTTCGTTAGCCAAAAGAATCCAACAACCGGAAGTACGTTTTCGACCGGAAGTAACAATTTTTTGAGATTTTTCCTATGAGAATGAATTTGTTTTTTAGTTTTTTCTACAAATATAAATGTAGGATGTTATTCTGCACATTTTTTTTACGCGACCTTATAGCTCGCTTGGTTCCCCCAAAATCGATCAAAACGTAAAATGCCATAGAAGTACCCGGTTCAAAGGCATTTGGTGGATTCTACCGTGGGGTTGGCGTGCGAAGATCGCAATGCATTGTGTATTGAAGATACTCCCAATATTATGCGGAATGGCGTGCGAACCATTTTGCAGCTATTCAGCACCTCGTGAATAGGCCTATTTCCAAAATTGTTGGTTGAAACCCTGAAACATTGGCCTATAAACTTAATTTTGGAAATTTGCTCAACTCACGTCAGCGGTTCAGCTGCGTGGTCGAATTATTTATAAGTAATCCGTTTGACCTGGATTACCAATACTAATACATTATTTTGCTTCTAAAAACCTAAAAGCAGAATTAAAATATTGTTATTTGTCCGACAATGCAAGCATTTCTTGTTTCATAATGTGTTTATTAGTCTCTTGTATTTAAAAAGTAAATAGCTTAAGGGGAGCAGACCATTTTGAATATCCCTATCTCCATCCATGTTAACATAGGTACATTTTTCTCAGGATCTATTTAAGATACAGGGTTGAAATTTTGCAGAGTTTTATATTAATTACTTTTACATATTTAAGCCAGAGTAAATTCTTGTATCTACTTTAATTTTTTATTTATGAATTTTTTAGATACTTTTACTAAAATTATCCAAAAAATTGCATTTCTTTTTTAAAAAAATTAAAAAGTAAGTAATATTTTTGAAAAAGCTTTGGTCTATCTGTGTATTGTAATGATATAAATGTGTGTGCAAAAATTAATTCCTGTATCATTTACACTTCCTGAGATAAATGTACCTAAATATCAAAAAATGAAACTTTCGGAAAACAAAGAAATTAACACTTACTATTCAGTAATGGCCAGATGAGTAGGATGGTTTAAAAACAACAAAACCATAGCAACTGAACAGCTGAATGTAGTTCCTCCTAAATATTGTTTTTTTTCCTGTTACATTCACTATAAAACATATAATATGCTATGAAAATATAGCAGCACAATTTAAGAATATAATATTATGTGACATGAAAGGCAGCTGTGCAGCAGCATTACAAGAGCTAAAATCTGCGTGCAAGCCGGTAAACAATATCTTTTTTTTGCCATCAAATTATAAAAAAACCCAGTTGTGTTATATATCACTGTAAAGAGAAAATATCAGTCTATTAAAAAATACAAAAAACAGCTAAAAATTCGATTTTAAAGTGGTCTGCTCCCCTTAATACGAATTAGGTAAAAACGAGTTAATTAAAAACCGTTTCAAACTAATTAAATTTAAAAGTGTACTACATCAACTCCGCTAACGCAGTCATAAAATAAAATTGAAACTGCTGCGATAAAGTTTGACCGGTTTAAAACCAGGCGATTGTTTATCAAATAATTTGTGCAAATATTACCATTTCATATCACGTTGTAGAAGTGCAACTGTTTACGGAAATTGAAATTGTTTTATCGTGTTACATGCAGTGTACAAAATGTTCAACACTATTTACTTAATTTTGTAATCTATTTATATAATCCAACTAGCTGGCCCGTACGGCGTTGCCCGTGGTGGTTGGTATTTTCAGTCTTTTTAACGTAATTGTATTCTTTTTAAATGTTCAGTCAGTGAGTGGTATTTGGCTTTTATATATATAGATCTTAAATAATAAAAGCACTATTGTCATAATAGTAATAATAGATAATAAAAGATCTGAAATTATGATTTTAGTAACTTTGATCCCCAAACCCCTCCTAAAATTTCGAATTTTTTCAAACCCTTTCTTAGTGAGCACCTATGGGCCGAGAGGAAGCTACATACATAACAAATTTTATTTCAATCGGTTCGGTAGTTTTGAAGAAATCGTTTTTTAATAACTTTGATCCCCAAACCGCCCTAAAATTTCGAATTTTTTCAAACCCTTTCTTAGTGAGCACCTATGGCCCTAGAGGAAGCTACATACCAAATTTCATTTCAATCAGTTCGGTAGTTTTTGAGAAATCGTGATGAGTGAGTCAGTGAGTGAGTGAGTGAGTGGTATTTCGCTTTTATATATATATAGATTGTGATACAAAGCCCTGCAGAGCTGTCATGAACGTAAACAATAATTCGACCACGCAGCTGAACCGCTGACGTGGGTTGAGCAAATTTCCAAAATTAAGTTTATAGGCCTATGTTTTAGGGTTTCAACCAACAATTTGGGTGTTATTGTTACTTTCAACAGATGGCATTGTTTACAAAAACCTGACCTAAAAGTTAGAAATACAAATAATTGTAATCAGTTTGAAATCATATGATAAAGGAAATACTATAGCAAACGGCTGATTACTGTTATTATCATATTTAATAAAAATATTTAACGGCGCTCACATTTTTTGTTAAATATTTAGTAAATTTGTTGATGTTTTCTATGTTCAATGGATGCTGCTGTCTTTCTAAAATGATATAAAAACATGCGTGTATTCGAATGTAATGTTGTGTCAACATTTCAAAGCAATCGGTGAAGATATTTCGAAGATTTGCAATTTTAAAATATATTGTAAATGCGAATCAAAATGATTTATACTTACAATTAAATATTTATTGTAAATACGATTCAAAATTAATGTTAGGGCCTAATAAGAATTAAAATTAATTGTTAACACGAATCAATATCTTATTTAAACATGATGTTATTTAGCTTCCAAGAATGCAATTATTATAATAATGGGTAATTAATTATCCAATATCTTATCTTATTAAACGAGCAATTTCTGTATATGTTTATACATTTATTTCGGGGATCTAGTTAGCGGCTCTAACGGTTTTGATGAAAATTTGTATAAGGGGTTTTTTGACGCCAGGAGTCGAATGCGCTAGGTCTTATGTCTGCAAAATCGCCAATAAACTCTGAAAAATGTGCATAAAATTTAAACCCTGAACTTCTTTTTATACCACCCTTCAAGTCCGAACAGATACATTATAGATACAATCCAGATGTTAAAAATACTGAGATATGCTCAGTCACCCAGGTACAAACGAGCCAAAGATTAGCGAGAGCCTTTAGCGAGTTTTCCAACTGTGAGCGAAGCGAAGCAGCCATCTGAGGCCGTAGGCCGAGTCCCTAGTTAATTGTTAATACGATTAAAATTTAATTTTTAAGTGTAAATACTATTGAAAAATGATTGTTTATTGTAAAAAAATATTACAATTTTATTTTTAATACAACTTAAAATGTATTGTTAATAGGGTTTAAAAACTACTTGTCAATAATAAGTAAGTTGTAATGTAAACTATTTAAATAAATCCATCATTGTATTTGTAGCCATATCCGATTGCTATTATATATAATATTATTTGTTTATGTGTTAAATGTCGTATTAATCTCTGTTAATAAGTGTAACTGTGGGAAGTGTGTTTTTGTGTATTCGTTCTGATGATGGCGGATAATGAAAAGGTGAAACAGCTGTAAACGATATAAAGACTTCTAAAAGGATTGCTAGGGCAAGTATAAATAATAATATTATTTAAAGAAACATTATTTCTTACTCAAGAGTTAGTTATTTAAAAGTTTTATACTTAATAGTATAATTTGCCTTCATCTGATGATTGTTGCTAATGAGATTGAGAATTACATTTTAATCCCTTTGGCTTCTTTTTTGTTTTTGTCAGGCCAATTAGACTAATGCAGAAGGGGGAGTAGCGTAATACAAGTTCGAACCTGAAACCTGCGTAACTGGGCTAGCAGTTCTAACTGTAAATAAACGGTACCAGATAACTGCCACCAGTATTTCTATCAGTTGAAACTTTATACCTTCCCAAGAGTAGCATAGGAGGTGGATTTAGAATTGCAAAAGTAGGACATACCATGGAAATATTAGATGCATGTAATACACATCCATATTATATTATTATTGTTATTAAAACTATTCCATCGATTTTGAACAAATTTGTACCAAACACGTCAATTAGGCCTGCATATATGACCGAAAAAAGGTTTTGAAACATTTTGAAAAACAACCCCCTTTTTGGCCAAAAAAAAAAATCAATTATTATTACGTAAACGAGAATATTTAGAAAGATGAGATTTTTTGCATATGACAGGGTTCATTAAGGTCTACAAATAAGCCAAATTTTATCAAAATAGTTAGAGCCGTTTTTGAGAAATTTTGTTTTTTTCTCGTTTTTTGGCCATTTTTGGGGTAAAACCTCTTAAAAATACAGAAATTAGAAAAAATTAAAAAACCCCTGAAGATATTCCAGAACTACACCTACATACCAAATTTCATCAAAATCGGACCGTTGGTATGGTCTCCAGCTCTGTACACATCCTAACAGACACATGGGTAGACATCACAAAATAAAAACCCTTTTTTGGGATCGGAGAGCACCAAAACAAATAATTCCACTAAAAATAGTTTTGGGTTCAGAGAGCACCAAAACATATAATTCCACTAAAAATAGTTTTGGGTTCAGAGAGCACCAAAACATATAATTCCACCAAAAATAGTTTTGGGTTCAGAGAGCACCAAAACATATAATTCCACTAAAAATTCAAATTCGAAAATATTAACGAAAACAATA
>JAGFPH010003702.1:107322-119492 GCA_018207615.1 Philaenus spumarius
TATTATTTCATAAAAGTATTTGACTTAGCTTGACTTGAATTACAAAATGAGATGAAACAAATGAAACCTCGCTGCTATAAAGGACATACAAAAAATGACCGTTGGACAGCTTGGGAAGTGTTGGTACATGGGTTGAGATCACTATCACGACGCTTTAAATTCGATTGTTTTCATTACTTCTAATATTAGAATATGCTATAGAACTGTCCATTGTTAAGTTTTAGTTATTTAAGGATGTAAATATTTAATTCTATGTTTTCCCTCAATAACGCGATATTTTTAGCTACCTTTCGCATTATTAACCTAAATTAAGGGTCTGCTCCAGTAAACGAGAAATCAACAGGAAACGCTAACGCCTCTCACTATATCCCTATCTAAACAGTGCAATTTCTTGCGCTGACATCGCCTCATTTCAAACCATTTTATAAGTCTATCTTTTGTAATTGAGTGTTGAAAAAAAACTGAATATTCTTTATAAAATTTCGGATCCCTCTTGCAAATTATTTTTCATTATTTTTTTTTTGTATTGTTTAGGAAAAAAATTCAAAATTTTTACTTACAAAATGTCAATTACGTAACAAATTTAAAAAAATGTAAATTGCAAGAAGGATGCGTATTGTGACTGTGCTTAAAATGAGACCTTGCAAACAATGTTATGATAAAAAGTAAACGAAATAAATGGTTTGAAATTTAACATTACTCTTATGGGATAAAACTCAATTTTATTTTTACTGGAGCAGACCCTTAATAAAATGCAATGCCCCCTAAAAGAAAATCTTTAGCAGTTAAAGCTCAAGAAAAAAAAAAACGAGAACTAGAAACCCCGGAATCGCGGGAATTGCTAAATAATGTTTCACTGGCTAAACCTTCTGCTTACTTCCTTACTGGCACACTATTTTTTAACCTAAGCTCGAAACCACATTTGTTATTTCAACGAGCGAGGTCTACTGTTCACAGAACTACTAGTATAAATAAACGTTTCACTGTTTTTGTTGTTTCAATAATTCCACAATAAAAAATTCCTGTGCACCGTGTTGTACTAGAATAGTATTCCTCGAGAAGAGGGTAAAACTCCACGTTCCTGGATATTAATTTTACATAATATTCACTTTTTGACTATCGCTCAACTTACTGTACAGAGATAGTTTATAGCAGCTTACAAACCTATACCACAAGCGCAATATTCCCGTATAAAAACGTGTGCACTTGAAACAGATGACAAATTTGTCGATAGATAGGCGAGCAAGATTGACGGTGAAATTATTGATATCAAAGCGCCGCCTATGTAGTGATTAATCTATGTTCTGTGATACTCGGAGGTGTCAAGAAAACTCGATGAAACAGTTTATCAAAAACTAAAAGCAGTATTTTTGCCGATCAATTTAAATAGTTATTTTTGGTTGAAAATATTTAAATATACATGTGATTAACATGTGAATACTTAAAAGTTAAGACGCGCAGGTCCTGTCTACTAAATTCTAATAGATTTTTCTAACTTGAAGTTGTAGTACAGTAATGAACCGCGAGGAAGCGCTTGCAAACCATTTAACTCACGTTGAAGTGCAATAGAGCGCGAGATACAATATTTTCTTCCCCTCTCTTTCTGGTAAATGAGGACCAGACAAAGTGAGAGCGGGATTTAGCATGTCGAGCTGTCTCGCTCTTGAACCCGCACAAAACGGTTTGCCAGCGCTGCGTCGCGGTTCATTGCTTTACTACAACTTCAAGCTAGAAAAATCTATTAGAATTGAGTCCATAAGACCTGCGCTTCTTAACATTTAAGTATTTAATGTTAACAGCAATGGAAACGGCTGCATATCTCCGACCTATACTAAAGGTAGAACCGACATGATCAGTCGTTATTAGCTCTTGGCTTTGGCTAACCGTAGAGTGATTCTAAATCTATTTACTACATACAGGACGTAGTAGGAAAGGAACACTTGCGCGGAGTGTCAGCTTTTAAGTATAGGTCTACAGAACCGGCGCGATGGGCCGGTGGTGTGGGGAAAGGGCGTAAGAGAAGAAAAAACATTATCCCACACCGCTTTCTACTGTGACTCATCCTTCGAACGAACTAGTGGATGTTTACCTAACCCTTAACACGTTCACTGCTACGCAAATTTCGTATTTCCTACGCTAGGAGCTGACCTTTTATTTTTTATATTTATAGCCCAAATGAGTAGAAATTATTTTATTTTTTTTATTTTTGAACCTTTCTACGTAAGTTTTAATCACTAATATTTTAAAGAGTACGCACGTGTGCGCCCATAGCACATAGGCTCAATATTGCTTTGTGTATTAAAAATACTCCCTATATGCGGTTTGGCGTGCAATGCACTGTGCGTCGGCCGCTTCTCATAGTGTTCAGTGTCAAACTCACATGTGCGTCTTTAGCAGTGAACATGTTAAACAGAGATGTACCGGGTACTGATGTTTTTAGTCAGGTTAGTAGCGGTTTGCTCAAGAACCAGCATTTTCGCCGGTATCTGTATACAGAGAATGTGCAGTATGCAACGCTTGTGACCTTGAATCTAAATTAATACACAAACATCTGCTCCTCACAGACCCTGCCCGTTCGTTCTAGGGTTAACCTAACACGTGGGATGTTTGTCACGCCCCGTATTTCTATAAAACTAGAAGATACATAGGTTGGAGTTACTTTATAACAGTGAGGCGTTACCAGAGCCTAGCTTTATTCTAACAAGACTAAAATTAACTATATAATTCTTAAAAACTTACAAAACTAATATTAATATCTATCTGTACAATTTGTTTTATTACGTAACAAGGGGTCTCTGCTCACGCTCGCTTCGCTCACCTCTGTGGTGATTTGCAATGAATTTAAACAAATGCAAACAGATTATTAGATAAAATAAAACCTGAACACAAAATCTCGCAACAAAGTGTTATAGTTTGGTTACTGTAGCCCGTGCATCACTGAGGATGGCGACATCGTCATTGAAACGCACTGGAGGTTAGTAAACGTATTTGTTGTGAGATTTTGTGTTCAGGTTTTATTTTATCTAGTTACTTTCTCACAAGTCAAGCTCATTAGTTATTTATAAACAGATTATTGTATTCTAAAATTTAAAAAAAATCTATTGATTAGGTAAGAATCATTTTGGATATGAGTATGGCGACAGGGTAGAGGTAACGGGGATCCTGACGAATGTGCAAAAGGGCAGAACTTTTGATTTTGGAGAGAGACGCTGATATTTGGGTAGGGTTAACCTGGATTTTGTCGCAACCGTTGAAGGGAGAAAGTTCTAATTATTATTTTTGCATTTCTGTTGCCATCCGGCCCTAGGCTAACTTATGGCAACAGAAATGCAAAAATAATAATAAAAATACCTAAAAGGTCTAACCTAACCTATTTAGTCACAGTATGTTTCGATCCATTGGCAGTGATTTCGATGTGTGGTACGTATAATACACAAGTACTAGAATGATTACTTTCATTATTTTTTTACCTTTTCTTTGTAAATTGAGGTGTGGTCGGTATAACGGAAAAGTACCGTTAGATGTAAGAGAATACTCTAAAGTCCTAATCTCGCACTAAACAAAGAAAATTTAATTAAATTATCACTATCTGTATCGCTCTATCTATTTCTCCCCCCTCTCCCTCTCCCTTCTTTCTTTGATCTTCACTGCGTATCAAAAGGTACGCGACAATGGCATTACGGGTCTGCTGTAGTGGCGGCCATCTTGGATTTTTATCCCATAAGAGCAATGTTAAATTTCAAACCACTTATTTTGTTTACTTTTTATCATAAAATTATTTGCAAGTTCTCATTTTAAGCACAGTCACAATACGCATCCGTCTTGCAATTTACATTTTTTTAAATGCCTTTGATTTGTTATGTAAATGACATTTTGAAAGTACAAAGTTTGAATTTTTTTCCTAACACAATAAAAAATTAATAATGAAAAATAATTTGCAAGCCGGATCAGAAATTTTATAAAGAATATTTAGTTTTTTTCAACACTCAATTACAAAAGATAGACTTATAAAATGGTTTGAAATGAGGCAATGTCAAAGCGTTCAGATGCAAGAAATTGTACTGTTTAGATAGGGATATAGTGAGAAGCGGTTGGGTTTCCGGTTGCTTTCTCGTTTACTGGAGCAGACCCTTAAGTATCATATCCCCTGTGAGAGTACAGAAGCCGGAGCGAATGCTGGCACTTGAGCAAACCGCTACTAACCTGACTAAAAACATCAGTACCCGGTACATCCCTTTTTAACACATTCACTGCTAAGGACGCACATGTGAGCTAGACACTGAACACTATGAGAAGCGGCCGACGCACAGTGCATTGCACGCCAATCCGCGTATTCGGAGTATTTGCAATATACATATGCGTCCGCTTTAAAATATTAGTGATTATTACGTAGAAAGGTTCAAAAATAAAAGATAAAATAATTTCTACTCATTTAGGCTATAAATATAAAAAATAAAAGGTCAGCTCCTAGCATAGGAAATACAAAATTTGCGTAGCAGTGAACGTGTTAAGGGTGAGGTAAACATCCACTAGTTTGTTTGAAGGATAAGTCACATTAGGAAGCGGTGTGGGAAATTTGTTTTTTCTCCACTTACTCCTTTTCCTCACACCCCCGGCCCATCGCTCCAGGACGAGGCCAAGTGCCAGGATTCACGCCGATACTCGATTCTATCGATATCGATAAAGGTCAGCTCCTACACTCGATTCTACGTTCACCGTGCAGTACAGAGCGCCCATAAGCCATGCTATCCATACGACAGTCTGTGCGGTAATAGCCAACTAAAAAACATCAACTCCCATGTAACGCTCGGTCAGTTGACGCAACCCGCATGACAAGAAACGAGATGTTCCCTGTAATGGTAGTAGTATGTCTATTCTCCCGTTAGACCTATACTGCACGGTGAACGTGGAATCGAGTGTAAAAGAGTCCACAGGATGAGCTGGTGTAGCAGTTTTTCAACTCGAATCTCAGCAGTCGTCATACGTTTGAATATCTTGTTGGTCTGACAGACCCAACACTTCCGCTTACGTGATTTTTTGACATAGCTTATTTGACTCCAAAAACATTTTGTTTTAAATTCTTAATATTTTTCCCTTAATATAATTCTCCGGATATAGTATGTAAAATCAAACCCAATGAGAATTTAAAATCATAGCATATTCTTGTAATTTTAAAGAAATCGATGTATTTTTTGTTAAACATTTTAAGATCAAAAGCTTATGTATATCTTTGTTTGAGAGCAATATTATTTTGTTAAAATAGTGTTGTACTACTGAAAACATTTCTAGGTTTGATAATATAAAAACATGTTTCGATCAATAAAAATCATTTTTAGTTTTATAAAGATGTTTTTATTCTTGGGTCTGTCAGACTCAGCCCGTCCACGTACGTAACTTTTTTTGCCATTCATTCTAGGGATGTTATAGCTTAGCTCGTGCATCACTGAATACGTCGTGAACAGCTGTTTGAGTATTAGTTGTGAGTGCACGTTTTATTCCATCAGAATAGCTACACGTAATGAACACTTTTCCTAAACCATCCCAAAACGAAGGGCAGCTAATTAAACAATTGCCATTACTTGTCATTATAAAAGCAATTGCTTTCGTGAAGGAAGTTAATTGCGTTTTCGTACAACTCGAAAAAAGAACATAAAAGGCGGCGCGGCCGTCCATTTAATTAAAGAGTTTAATTTTAAACCTTGCACTCCTTTGAAGCATCGCTGCCATTGTTTATGCTCTGTTTTATATCTTTGGTAAGTGATAAAGGGAAATGTTAATACAGAAGTCAATTAGTAGTTAGGTTTATTAGGTATACGGGCAACGAGCCTTTCTCAGATGGTCATAACATCGGTTGAGTTCATGCCCACAGGTTGGTAAAATTGGTACAGATGTCTAAGGCTGGTCGTCCATTGGAACCATATTCTTCCATCTCATGCAGTCATCATGAGTGGCGACGTATTTTTGTGCTAGGTGTTGTTATAGTTGTGGACAGCGTAACTCTGAACCAAGAAAAGGTTAGCGTCGTCCGCCCATCCGACCCTAATTAGTGTCGCAAGTAATGCCTAATACCATAAAGTCAGTTAAATTATTGTAATAAAATATTAAAAACCATTATCATATTACGTTTTGTATTTAAATTTCGATTATTTTTATACTAAATTTGATCTAAATCGGCCAATTTTGACCAACTTGTACCGCCAAACTAGTTTTTCTTTTGAAAATTAACTTTGAATGAACAGTGGAACTAAAATACAATTCATATAAAAACGTGAGCATATGGAGGGACAAAAAATACTCTATGTATGATTGTAATAATTTTTTATTGCATCATAACCAGAACAAATAGACGGTTTCAAGGAAAATTTGAAAACATAATCAATATACTATGTAACTTAATTTAATACAATAAATACAAAATAATACATAGCGACAAAAACGTCAATGTACTTGAGAGAGAATTAGATTGTCTTATATAATGTTTTATTTGTATTTATCATAGTTATATTTTAGGAATATACAGAGTGTCCAGTAATTACGGGATCAAACTTCGTAGAATGGTTACTTGAGTCAAAATAAGAAAAAAAGTTTATATAAACATAGGCCCGAAAAAGCTTTGTTTTCCAGATATCCGCAATTTTGTTTTTTGTACAAAATAATTCAAACCTAGAGAACGGTTTGACTGATTGAGTTCAAACTTGGCATGAAGTTTAACCTAACAATGATATATCTAAAAAAAAAAATCCAATCATGCGTTTCAAAATGGCGACTGATTGAAAATTTCAAACTTAAATTATCCAAAAACAGTACATTTTAACGAAAAATGTCAAAGCACCTTTTAAGTAGCTGTTTTTTATTCCATATCGGATGGTGTAACTGTCAAAACAATCGGATGAAGGATAATAGCTAAGTTAAAGATAATGACAGCAAATCTACATACACTATTGTAGTATTTACTGTGTTGGTATAGTATGCCGGGTTGAAAAAAACATTATTACACATAACTTAACTATTATCCTTCTTCCGATTGTTATTACAGTTACACCATCCGATGGGGAATCAAAAGGACTACAAAAAGGTGTCTTGACATTTTTCGTTCAAATGTATGGTTTTTGAGTAATTTAGGTTTCAAATTCGGTCTCATAAAACATGATATACAGGGGTTCTATTTTATTAAGTTTATTTGCTCATCTTACGTAAATTAAATTAAATTTTACACCTTAATTAACGCCCTACATATTTCAATAGGGATTCGTTCCTGCGCGTAATCTGAAACACGGGTGAAATCTTTCGCCAGCTCTGTAACTCTCTAACGAAGCATTTCCGGACCTGCGAATATATGAACTTTTTTCATTATTTCTTGCTAGTGGAATCAGCTCAAAAAGTGATCGGAACATTATCCAAATAACTTATCATTTTAGCTCATAATAACTTTAAAATATTTTGTTTTTAGAGTAGTTCTGGGTATTGTTGACAACTACCAACAAATACATTTTTCCTTTTTTTGTCAATATCTTTGTTATCCTTTGAGCTGGAAACAAAATAAAAAAAACATTGTGTTTGTCATTAAAAAAGCAAACTTTTTTGTCTCTTGTAATTTGTTTGTAAAGTTAGCGGTTTTTGAGATATTTGACATTACAAATTATAAACGGCCGCCATTTTGAAAATATTTAAAACAATGTTCTAATTTTTCGTACAGTGACGGTAAAAGGATACGCATCAAATAGGTATACAAAGTTTGATCTCAATATCGTTTCTACTTCCAAAAATATTAAGTATTTTGTATAAAACACATACAGACAGACAGACGAAAAATAAGCACCGTAGACCCATGTTTATGTTGTGAAATATATTTGTCTGGATCCCAGGAACATATCCACAAAAGGTGTCCAGACAGTTCGGGGACAATCTGTATATGATGTATATTCCTAAGACATGTTTTTCTCGTAAAATATATATTTCGATTATGCCCGCAATCACTTTCTAGACTAATAAATTAAGTAATAATAAACTGGAAATTATATAAAGTTCGGAAATTAACGAGGATTACACTTTTGTTTGGATTGATTACACAATTAAAGCTTCCCAAAGTTCATTAGTTAAAATTTATTTTAAGGTCTAGAGTTACCAATTTATTTACCGTCCTTTCGTTTAGGCAGGCTACTCTGCGTTAAAAGTACCAATTATTGTTTTACGCAACTAGTGAGCCCCCGTGAAAAATCACGGGCAGATTAATCAGAGATACGCTTCAGAAATACAGCGACCAACATCTGGGGTGATCAGGACAGCTCAGTTGGTAGAGCGTTACCATGGGATGGTAAAGGTCCTGGGTTCAAATCCCGGTCTTGGGCCATGTTTTTTCACTTGTAATTTAGTCCAATCAACCCTTGCTGAGGAAACGTGTTAGCAGGTAAATTATTACAAATTAAAAATATTAAGAAATACATCGTTAAAAAAAATATATTTCAAAACAACAGACTTTATTTAGGCCTTACCTAACTATGCTGACGAAGATTTTAAACTTGGTAAATGTTTGCCGTTATGACGTTTATAAAACTGTAGGCCTATTTTTTAAAATATTGTATTTATATACATCACTAGCTGACCCGTACGGCGTTGTCCGTGGTGGTTGGTATTTTCAGTCTTTTTAACGTAATTGTATTCTTTTGTCAGTGAGTGGTATTTGGCTTTTATACAAATAGATCTTAAATAATAAAAGCGCTATTGTCGTAATAATGAAAGATCTGAAATTATGATTTTAGTAACTTTGATCTCCCCAAACCCCGCATAAAATTTTGAAATTTTCCATACCCTTTCTTAGTAAGCACCTATGGCCCTAGAGGAAGCTACATACCAAATTTCATTCCAATCCGTTCGGTAGTTTTGAAGATATCGTGAATTAATAACTTTGATCCCCCAAACTCCCCTAAAATTTCGAATTTTTTAAAACCATTTCTTAGCGAACGCCTATGGCCCTAGAGGAAGCTACATACCAAATTTATTTCCAATCTGTTTGGTAATTTTGGAGAAATCGTGATTTAGTAATTTTTACTCCCGAAAACCCCCTAAAATTTCCAATTTTTTAAAACCCTTTTTTAGAGAACACTTATGGCCCTAGAGGAAGCTACATACCAAATTTCATTCCAGTCCGTTCGGTACTTTTGAAGAAATCGTGATTTAATAACTTTGATCAACCCAAGACCCCTAAAATTTCGAATTTTTTCAAACCCTTTCTTACTACATACCAAATTTCATTTCAATCCGTTCGGTAGTTTTTGAGAAATCGTGATGAGTGAGTCAGTGAGCGAGTGAGTGAGTGGTATTTCGCTTTTATATATATAGATTATATATCTAAATATTGATAAAAATATTATCTTTAAATTGCTTTTTACTTCATAATGACATATCAAATTATGATTTAGAAATTATTAATATTATAATGACGAAATTAATAATGGAATATGTTTATATGTTATACCAAGATGTACGAATGTTTCCGAAGTTAAACGATTGAGTATATCTTCTTTAAATTTGTATAAATGAATACATTGATAATAAAAGGTTGAATTTATGTTCATTTTATAACCTCAAAGCAAATTTTATTACGTATTGTAGCTTGCATTAGTTGTGTAACTCAAATTTTATAAAAATAAACTTCACAAGTCTTATATTATCGATTGAAGCTGTAAACATAACCCCAAAGTATAATCTATGCTAGGTTTTGTTTAAGTATTACAGATGATGGGTGAAATCAGGTGATATATTATATTGTTACTCACGTACGTACGTTCGCTTTTATAGGAGTTGATTTGAATAGATTTGCAGATTCGTCGGTTTGCGTTTTTTGAGGAGCAAGCAATTGTAATGCGTTTGTTAGTTCATATCTTATCCATGCGGTGAACGAAATTAGTCGGCATGTTTATTGGATGTGGTAGGAAAAACATAACTAAACATATTGTCACAAGAAATGGATACAATGCCTCTATGATTGATAAGCTGCTCGCAAAACACATCAATAAATAAAAAACACCACTGAAAGAGAAGGCTAATAAGGGCTATAGAATACAAGGGCTGGACCACTCCTTTGATGTTGACGCTCGCCGACTGTCCCAAACTTCCTCTTGCCCCCTCTCCTATGTGACGTCACTCTGGTACCATGACACGCCGCGTAAGCACGGTTCGCCTTAGCTCTCACGTGTTATTTGATATAACGTTGCAGACGATAATTCTTTAAAAAAATATGCAATACACACAATCACCTAAATTATATGTTTACCAAGTTTGGTGAATATTAAGTAATTATTTTGTTCAGTACAAGTGTTTAAAGAAGATATATAATTCCGCGAGATTTTCCGCCTTTTGACGCATATTTAAAGCTAATTTTCTTGGAGAGGTATTCCACAAATTTCTTGAAAAATCTACACAATGCACACAATCACCTAAGTTATATGTTTAGCGAGTTTGGTTAATATTGAGCAATGATTTTTTTCAGTACAAGTGTTTAAAGGAAGTATTTAATTCCGCGAGATTTTCGCCTTAGGGCGCATATTCAAGGCTAATTTTCTCCAAGAGGCATTCCATGCATTTCTTTAAAAAATTATACAATACACACAATCACCTACATTATATGTTTAGCAAGTTTGGTGAATATTGAGCAATTATTTTGCTCAGTACACGTTTTTAAAGAAGGTATATAATTCCGCAAGCATATTCAATGCTAATTTTCTCGAAGAGGTATTCCATGAATTTCTTTAAAAAAATTACACAATATACACAATCACTTAAAATATATGTTTAGCAAGGTATGTATTTATTTAATGTTACGTTGCAGACGAGATCACTTTATGACATATTACCAAGATTATCAAGTAATATTGTCTGCAGTGTTACTTGAATATTCTAAGAAACACTTTTACCAACAAAGTACATTAGATCAAACAATTACAGAATGATGAGATGTAAATAAATAAATATATAATATATAAATAATAATAAAATTTAAACTTAGAGCACCGGTAATTATTGATAACTCAAAATTTAAAAACAACAAATTTTAAGTAATCAGCTTCAAATTAAAATAAAAATTAAAAAATATTATTTATTTAATGTAAAAGTTGCAAGCGAGATTACTTTATGTTGAAAAGTTACCAAGGTTCTCAAGTAATTTCTTCTGCAGCTATAAAGTGAAAATGTTTAAAAAAAATCTTTACTAGCAAAATGCACTTAAAATTGTCAGAATAATTAGATATAAATAAATATATAATATACAAATAATTATAGTGAAATTTAAACCTAGAGTAATAAAATTATTCATGACAAAAATAAATAAATAAAACATAATTTCAAGTTAAACTTCTAGACTACATTAAATTGCACAGTGTCAATTTTAATTTAAATAGTTCAATTGTTTAAATTCAACTATTAAATTAAGTATTCCCTAAGGCATAGAGAAGGAAAATTTCTATAAAGCAGTTTTATAATTTTTTTTATATTTTATCTCAGCAGTAATTATTATGTTATGTGCATATCTGCATATAAGCTACTCATTATTTACAAGTATTTATAACTTTTATGTGTTTTATTTTATAAGTATTACACATGTTTTATTAAACTGCAGTATGACATTCAAGTTTTGGTGGTTTATTGTAATAAATGCAATTATTTTCAATAATGTGACACATTTTGTTCAATTTCGTATTAAGTTTTCAGAAATGTTTCAGAGAATCAAATTAAAAGTATGCTAACATTAGTACACTACAACGGTTTATTACCTAAAATTAGTTTTATTGTAACTCTGTCTTCTTCTTACATCTTTAGACTAATTGCTTACAGTCTACTTATTGCTTTGTGTATTGTAAATACTAAAATTAAAGAAGAGCGCTTCATAAAAATGTTACAGGTTTGCTAAGAAATTGAAATTATTGTAGCAAAGAATACTTATGAGAAGCGGTGGGAATGGAGCAAGAGGTACCACCGTGACGTCATCACAGTGGCAGCACGGGAACGCTTTCCTTGGCGGACTGGTCTAGCCCTTGTATTCTATAGCCCTGAGGCTAATTCTATTTTTGTTTCAACTGAATATGGCAGCATCCTCCTCAAGATAATTACCTCCACCTTGAAAAAAAATCAATAGAACCATCGACTTCCGCAAAAATTCTCCAACCCCAAAAACA
>JAGFPH010003702.1:119592-129882 GCA_018207615.1 Philaenus spumarius
TCAATAGAACCATCGACTTCCGCAAAAATTCTCCAACCCCAAAAACATAAACAGTCGGAAATCCAAACAGGTGTCTATAAATTAACGTGTGATAGCTGTGACAAGTTTTATATATTTCAAACGGGAAGAGCTTTCAAAGTTCGGTTTAAAGAACACCTGCCAAAGAAGACTATTTCGGGTAATAAATCCATCTACGCGCCTCATTTAATCGACGAAGACCATAGTTACTCGGACTTTGGCAGCAACTTCAGATCAATTAAGATTTGTAGTAAAGGCAAATTTATAAACGCCATAGAAGAATTTGAAATCTACAAGACTTTTAAAATAAACTCAAATAATAAACACTGATTATTAAACGACCGACTGAACTTTGATTCGAACACCCTGTGTGACGCAGCGATAACAATTCAGAATGCCCGCGGCGTATTGTAGTTTTATTTCGTGTTCTGTTTGATAACGCACAACCAGACGATATCCGGGAGTCGTAAGATGCGTATCTACATACTGTGTTTTTTACTTTCTCCCCCTTATACGTAGTGTATGGAGAAAGTATTGTTTTCGTCCAAATTTTCGAATTTGAATTTTTATTGGAATTATCTGTTTTGGTGCTCCCTGAACCCCAAAAATTGTTTAGTAAATTATTTGTGTTGGTGCACCTGAACCCAAAAATATTTTTAGTGGCATTATTTGTTTTGGTGCTCCCTGAACCCAAAACATTGTTTGGTGATGTCTGTCCGTGTGTCTGTTAAGATGTGTACAGAGCTGGAGACCATACCAACGGTCCGATTTTGATGAAATTCGGTATGTAGTTCAGTTCTGGAAAATCTCCAAGTGATTTTTTTAAATTTTTTCAAATTTTTTATTGGATTTTAAGTGGTTTTACTTCCCAAAAATGGCCCAAAAACGAGAAAAATCCAAATTTCTTAAAAACGACTCTAACGATTTTGATAAAATTTGGCTTATTTGTCGCCCTTAATATACCCTAATAGATGAAAAATACCGCATCTTTTTAAAAATTGTCATTTAGGTAATAATAATAACAGATTTTTGTTGGTTTTTGGCCAAAAATGAAAATTACCACCTCCTACGCTACTCTTGGGAAGGTATAAAGTTTCAACTGGGAGAAAGTATGCGGCAGTTATCTGGTACCGTTTATTAAATGTGTTGTGTGTTATGTGTTTGTTTATGTGTATTTAACGTTTTGACGACCTCCATGCATAGAGGGACTTTCTGATGTTGAGATAAATTCTCGAAACGCGTCAAAGACTTTTAACAAGTTTAAACATAGAGGTTGAGTGACGGAAAATAAAACGTATTTTACTTTATTATGAAAATGTAATAGTTGCAGTATAAATGGGAGACATCTAATTATCTTATTTTCTTTCACGTCTTCCTCCTTATCTCTTAACACCTTTCTTTTCAGTCAAATTCAATTCAATAAACCTCAGCAAAATGAATAAAGTCAGATTCCTAATTAATTAACCTTATACAAAACTCATTTAACTAGCAACGAGACTTTCAGTTGAAAAAGACAGAATATAAATTTATCGGGTTGACTTCGGGTTTTATAATTTAATTACGCTGACGCCCGAAGGTGTCGTTACACTAATTAGGACTAGACGCTAATCAGATACCGTGAAACCACGGTAGATACACAACATTGAATAAAAATGTTCGCATCATCTTTGAAAAGTAATTAGTTGAAACAGAATGTCACACAAATATCACCCAAGTATGGGAGTGGAAGTTGAGTTGTAATTCGGGGTTTTTAAACAACGGTTTATTTGTTAAATTTGTCAATACAACTAAAATATGATTTATTTAATTTAATTTGCTTTTATTGTAACACTATTTTAAAGGGCCTAAACTACTACTTCTGTCAAATAACAAATCAATAATAAGTATTTTGTAAGAACGACCGGCACAATTTACAAAAAAAAAAAAAATATGTAATTTAATGTACATTTCGGAAAATTAATGAATTAATAATGTAATAATCTTTTGAGATAATTGCAGTATTTAAATTGCAAGTTTTCAAAATTCAGGTAAATTTTTTTGGAAGTGTTTTATAAATGTAACTAAATTGCTCCGCCCTATGCTTGCTTCGCTCGGCAACTCGCGCGGTGATTCGCGTCGAAGCAAATGCAAACAGGTTATTTTATATACATAAGCCTTACTATTAAATTCTAATTTTATATCTTATTTATTTTTAATTAGGATTGTTAGGGGTAAGAATTCTCCCCTCTTTACTCGAATTCGCACGCTACTCATCATATTGGGATACAATGCATTGCGTTCTTCGCACGCCAACCCTCGTGTTGGGAATCTCTTCAATACACAATGCATTGCTTGCTTCGCACGCTAACCCCCGTATTGGGAGTATCTTCAATACACAATGCATTGCCTGCTTCGCACGCCAATCCCACGGTAGAATCCACTACACGGCTTTGAACCGGGTACTTTTATGGTGTTTTACGTTTTAATCGATTTTGGGGGAACCGAGTGAGCTATAAGGTCGCGTAAAAAACAAAATGTGCAGAATAACATCCTACATTTATGTATAAAAAAAACTCTAAAAAAAATCATTTTCGTCCGATCGACGTAGACAATCATCATGTGTACCAAATTTCGACCAAATCGGACTTAAAATGCGGCCGCTAGAGTGCGAACACATAAATATATATATGATTTTTAATGACACCCCAAAACGTGTTCTAGGAACCATGATCGATGCTCATTTATTACTCCCGACGTTGGGTCTTACCATAAGGGCCACTGCAATAGCTCATTTTTCCTATGGAAATTCGCTAATAAAGGACAGTATTATTGACAGAGCATACCACCATTGTATTTGGATAACCTAATAAAACTCCGATCCAATGCAAAATTTAAATAACGCTGGAAAGTCGATGACAGCGGAGCGATCTATGGGGGAAATGACGGAAGCGGTGCGTAGCACCAATGCTACCAATGATTTCTCCCTAGCGCTACCCCGTGGCGCGATCATGTAATATTTTCCCGACAACCTTATTTTCGCCACAAAGCCGCCGAACGTTTGCTTGATCTATTTTATTATTCATGATCTATGTTACTACTCAGTAAATGCATTTTTAGTAGGCCCAGTTAATTAGATAATAATAAATTCTACGTTGTTATCATGTTCTATCCTTGTTCTGATAGTTTGTTGGTAAACAAAATTATTCAGTAATTATTATATTATGAATGCATCGTGCTAATAAAGTATATCTATCTATTCGATTGAAAGTGAAGCATCGTCCCGCGTCCTTTTGCAGCAAGTCTACACCTGGCCTTAGACGACAAATTTGTGTTCACGTTTTATTCTATCAACGTATAAAGGGACCAAATGGGATCTTTCTTTGTGTATGACAACGTAACAGCTGTTAGTTTAACTTGTTTTTCAGTTATGGATTTCGGTTTACTAAACTCGTCTTATTGTGAAATCACATCGCACAATGTAGAAGCTGTAAAATGGATGAAGTATACACGTTTTAATTCAACATCTTAATATAAATTACCGATAAAGTAAGAATTTAATAATTCCAAGTTTGGATTTAAAAGTGAAAAATAAACGTCACGTTTAAGGGCACAAAGGATATTGTCTGCACGATGGCTTTGTTTTGCGTCACCGAACGTTCTATTGTTAGGCGTCGGATAAAAGCGTTCAACAGTGAATAACGCCAACACTGGTTTTATCAATACGTAGTTTAAAGCACTGTGATGAGGAGATGTGAAAAATATCTTTCTAAACAGTACATTCAATTTTACTTTCGTAATACTTCAAGGTTTGTCTAAGTATATGTAATTCGTCATATCTAGCGTGACATTTCAGATGCGTTGGCGGGAAGGAAAAACTTGGGCAAATGGGGACTCCGCGCTGTCCGCTGGAGGGAAACGGATACCACGAACAGACAATATTGAAATATTTTATTCGCTTCCAGACCGAAGTATTATGATATACATTTTTGGTGCCAAGTCACAAATAAATATAATATATTAATTACCTTGTACTTCGACAGACATGACCGAGTGCACTACCGTGTCAGACACGTTGAAAATTTTTTTGTGTTAGTGTATGTGTTGTTTTAATATTTGACGAGCTCATATGAGAAAAAATAACTTATCTGATGATGGGGTCAAGACCTCGAAACTAGTCAAGAACAACTATCTTGAAGTCACAAGACGGACCTACAAGGTAATTAATATATTACACGAAGTATTATATTCAGAGCGCGGCAACAGACTGAGCCAGTACACGGCGGGCATGTAGATGGGTTTTTTTGGCACTCTCGGGCCGCTTTTGGTAATCAGAACAACCATATTAAACTGTCGCGGACGTTTTTGTTAACTTCCCACTTTGACAATTTTTTTCAGCTTATTGTTTTCTTACGGATTTTAAACAAATTAAGCATACGTACCCATAGACTTTCCTTCCTTTTCCCACAGGTAAATAGTTGAGTTAATGCAGATGGTGTATCACTGAAGAAGGTGAAATTGTCGTTAAAACGTGTTTGGACAAATAAACGTATTGTTAGAACCTGTTAAAGTCTTATTATTTCAAGTATATAGTCTCGCAAATCACGTTTAGTATGTGTGAACAAATTTGGTTTGTTTTGCGGGACTTTTGAAAGGTTAACTTAATCTTTTTTTGACTAGCAATGTATCTGCTTTCAAACTAGTTGAGAATTGACGGTAGACAGTTTAGAGACTCCTTGCTATTGGCAACAGTTTGAAAGTTCGAATGCAGACATTATTTGTAAAATCTGTGAACTATGAACATAACGTTTCTGTAACAGAAGTTACAACATCATCGGAATGTGTCAGAGAAAATCTCATACTCAGTCGAGCAGTTTTGAAAGCTCTAAACCCGTATGAGTTCAGGTCAAAACTAGTCTGGGAATACGTCAAGTCCACGATACAGATGGCAAGTCTCAACAGGGTCACGCTCTTTTGGGTACCACGTCACGTTGGAATAGGTGAAAATGAGTGTGTAGATAGGCTGGCAAACGAGGCACCAGCAACCGAGTTCACAGAACTGAGCTATGCTGGCTGTCGCCGGTTGGGCAAGACTAGAGAACGGAAGGAGCAGCCCAGATTTAAGGATGAGTACACGCTGACGTCTTGGTCCATCTAGGCAAATTGTATCGGACGTCCTTACGCTGAGCAGGAGCAATGCAAAGAAGGTGGGTAGCTCTAATCACACTACCTGGTCACATTACAAAACAAATACAAAGAATGGGAATTTTCACTGAAGACCTTGGATAAGGAAACCGCAGAACACCCGATCTATAATTATAAGAGGGTCACAAAGGTCATTTATGAAAGATTAGGAAAGCTAAATAGAGGAGAAAACCTTTCGCAGGATAACCTTGTCAAAAGGATCTTAAAGGCACTGAGCGTGTCTACTTTGACAGGGGTTACTTTTAACATTCTGTATGTGGGAGTGCAATAAGCTCTTGAGACTGTCGGGCATAAGGATTTCTCTACCCACTTAAGAAGAAGAAATATATATATATCTCTTTGTAAATTTCCAACTAAATATATTTAACATACCTAAACCTGTTAAAAAGAGTTTTTAGTAAGTGCTTCCAAATAAAATGATAAAAACCGAATTAAAATAATAGGCCTATAAACTGTACCACAAACTAGCAACAGCAATGTCAGTGAGATAATGAAGCAGTAAAGAAATAGGCGGAAGGAAAGCATTTACAAAAATAGCAGGCATGGGCGCCTATACCTATGGGCAGAGGGGGCCATGGCCCCCTAGCTCACAGCCCCCTAGCTCCCAGGTAAAGGAAAATATGTACATTATTAATTATAGACAGGTGTTTTTCTTTAAAGAGGTTAGCACTAAAATATGTTTTAAATGGTATGTGCCGTTTAATTTTACATATACTTATTTTATTTTTTACAAGAGTTCAAGCATGAGCTGCTGGGTCACTACTTGGTGCGGCCTCTAGGAGTGTTATAGGACTTTGTGTATTCACTGACGGTGTAAAGGTACAGACTCAAATGCTGTGTGGGTTAATATTTCACGTGAACAGCCAAATTGGCTTCCCAAATTTTTAAAGTTTTCTTGGGGAGGTCAAAAATATCAGTGGACTCCTTTCGCAGAAGGAGGGGAAGGTACTCCTCAACACGTTCACTGCTACGAAAATTTCGTATTTCCTATGCTAGGAGCTAACCTTTGATGTTTTATATTAGGTATAGTCTAAATGAGTAGAAATTAATTTATTTTTGAACCTTTCTACGTAATAATCACTAATATTTTAAAGCGGAAGCACATGTGCGTCCATAGCACAAAAGCTTAAAAATGTTCTGTGTATTGAAAATTCTCCCAGTATGGGGGTTGGCGTGCGAAGCACACAATGCATTGTGTATTGAAAATACTCCCAATACGGGGGTTGGTGTGCAATGTACTGTCCGTCGGCCGCTTCTCATAGTGTTCAGTGTGAAGCTCACATTAGCAGTTAACGTGTTAATCCCCATACCCCGCTAGCTCCCCCCCCCACAAAATTGCATATGGGCGCCCATGATAGCAGGAATGGTAGGACGTTGGACTCTACATGTTATTTACGAAACTCTCTGAGTTTTGTAAGTTAGCTAAAAATGTAGAAAAAACATAATTTCCAATGCTTCATCGATTTTTAGGACATTTCTTCCATCATAAAATTAATTATGATAGTATGAATACTATCTAATTTGAACTACTTACGTCTGTTCTCCGTTTATAACGTGTTTTCTTTACACTACGGCCGTTTCGGCTTTTTATTCAGCCATGTTCACGTGTTGGTATCTGTAGCGTTATTGTACTTCGTCATTTAAAAAACACACACTTAAAATCACAATTCACATATACTGACATTTAACATTAAAAAAAAAACATTTAAAAAACATTTAGAATTTTTTTATAAATTAAAAGACCGTTCACAACACTGTTTTTTTTTATATATATATATATATATAAGTTCACTTAATCGCATGCGACTATTCACGGGTGCGGCTGATGTTGAACTAATGTAACTGTCTATCATTTGATGTTTCTAATCTTGTTAGGAGATCAAATAACTGGTTTGATTGAAAGTTTTGTTTATCGTTTAAAATGTCCATCGGTGTATTAATCTCGTGAGTGTATTACAACGGACAAAACTCGTTGTAGGTCTTGAGTTTAAATTTGCAATTAATTTTGTAAGTTTGAATAATAGGGACTTGCAGTGAGTTAAAGCCAAATGTAGGTCACGAGATCAGCATGTATACGCGGGCGGTCTGTTATCGGGTAGAATTAAACTTTTGGACCCTGCCTGTCTGAAAAGGATTGGGAACTTATAAAAATTACTTAAAAGATTCCTACGGGAAGCCAAAATCCAAGATTTGAATAAAAAATAAAAATCTTCGGGAAATGCATTACGCTAACGGCGGGTGTATTTACTGCAAGATTAGATATTAAAAAATCATAAAGTTACGTAAGATACGAGCTTTCAAAGAATGAGAAAATTTTCAAAATTCCTCTAATTTAAAAAAGAAAAGGTTTTTTAGGCTTTTCTTAAAAAGGCCTAAAATAAAGGTGAAATAAGTTTTAGCGAAATTTTGTCATATAAAAAAGTTAATGGTAATTCATAAAGTTTAAAGGATAAAAAAGTAGGTTAAAAATAAAGTTTTTTAAATTCTAACTAAAACAAGTTTTAGTATTGATAAATGTAATTCATAATGTAAAAGAAAAACTAGAAAATTTATGAAAGGAAAAAGGTGATAGATTTTGCACCTTTACAGCTAATTAAAAATTTAAACTCAAACTTTTAACAATTCAAAATAGTAAATAGTATGCAAACGAAGTAGTTATGTAAAAATAATCCAGTATTTGAAATATGTTTCGGGAGTAAAGTAAAACCCTAGTTTGTGAAAAATCGTTGAAGTCCCTAACCTCACAGCAAGACAACCAGAAGCAGAAATGAGATGAAAATCCGGCTAGTGAATGAAAACCAACGGACAAGAAAAGTGGAAAAAGAAAAACCGAAAGAAGTGTAAAATTAAGACTTTTCCGGGAAAAATCGCCGCGGAAAAACGCGCGCGGGTCGTGTACGCGAACCAGGAGTCGTACGAACGTCACTCGAGTTCGTGTGGAAAGGTAACAACGAGCTGAGGAAAATGAGGTCAGTTTCAGGAAAATCGGATAAACCCTGGAAGAGTTACATGGAAAAAGGGTTTCCATAGCACAAAACTGAGGGAAGCCAGATAAGAACGCAAGACGGTAGAGGGGAGGTCCAAAGACGAGACTGATGGAAGGAGAACAGGGTGACCAGTTTACGAAAAGGGGCGTACTCAAAGAAACAATAGAAACTTAATTAAAACAAAGGCTAAATCATGTTACAAAATTATGAGAAAAATATAATAAAATTCAGGATGAAAAGTTACGTAGACTAGTAGTTTGAAATTGGCGAAAAAATGGATTTTAAAGCATTATGGAAATATAGTGGTAGAAAGCTTAGGTTGGCAATGAAATAGTGCCGAAAAACCTTATATAAACGATTGCTCGGGGAAACTCGGGAGCCTTATTAATTTCTTTGACGTAACATAACGCATCGCGCGAGGATTATTACTTTTTCGATGTAACATAACGCATCAGCCTTATTATTTCTGCGATGTAAGTTAACGCATCGAGAGCAGATACTTGTTTTTTATAAAATACTTTAGCGTGCTAGAAGCTGAGTATTTTCTTCGTCAAACTTTAAATTTTATAACAAGTAAGGAGATACGTCGTTGCGGTTATCATCTGGGATGCAGCAATAGACACCGCATTAACTCTACAAGAACTTCAGTGGCAACTTAGTCTATACAAGTTGGCCTAACTTGGGATTTTCTGGAAGAAAAACATAGCCTACAGGACAGCTGATACATGGAGTGATTCGTATAGCTTCCAGACAGGACTCCAGGACACCACCAGGCAGCCACCAGGACATGCAACTGTAGCTACGAGGGAATAGACGAACCGGGATAGCAGACACGGCATCACCACATCCATCTTTAAGAAGACATCCATCATACATCCAGACAACCCTACAGGACTCCACCTTCACCCTCAAGACAACTCTATCAGCACGCAGAACATCTGTAGCTTGTCATCACTAGACAGCGTTCGCGGATTTCACCACAACGTCGCGACGCCTGGACAAGTGTGAAAAGGTCGGTAGAAGCGTAAAATACGTTAGTCCCCATTAAATTGCCTGAAGTAAATTCAAATAAATTTATTTTAAATACTGGGTTACTTAGGATGTTAGATTAAGAAATATTTGTAATTAATTAAAGAAGTAAATCCATTAAATCGTAAATTCAAATTTTCATTAAAGTATAAATTAAATTCAATTGAGTAGTAAAATATTAAAATAAACTATAATAAATTAAGAGATTAGTTCTGCCTTATAGTTTTAAAAAGTTATTATTTTATTTGAGAAGAAAGTTATTATTTGATTTTATTTGGAAAAAATTAAATACAAGAATTTTGTTTTATGTTTAAAATTAGAAAAAGGAAATTATTAAAATTTTATTTTGTTTTATAAAAGGTTATTATTTACAAAAACACCTAATATTCAAATATCCCAATAGTGTATGAATTTTAGATTAAGAATTGATAAAGTGAAATTTCATAAAATAATTGCAAGCACAAATAAGCAATTTACAAGGTTAGTTCCAGTGTACTCACTCTTCAGAGGTTTACAAAAAGTAAAATTATTAACTTGTTTTCTTACTGAGCTAAAATTAAAAATAAATTACTGGAAGTATAAAGTAAAGTTTTTTGTCAGAATAGTCAGTGAACTGAATATTCGACACATAGTTATTTCACCTAGGCCAAACAAAGTGAGATTGCCTATAAGACTTCCAGTAGGTGGAAATAACTTATTCTCCAACGAAGAATTTTCAAAAAAGAGGATTCATTGTAGAATTGGCGCTGCCAGCGTGAAAAATAACGCGTTGCAGTTGTGGCCAAAACAAATTATTCTACAACTTAATTCTCGAACCAGAGATTCGTTGTAGAATTGGCGTCCCGAAACGTGGGACCCGAAATATTCTAAAACGAACAATTCAAAAAAATTCAAAACTAAGGTTGTTCGTTGTAGAATATTTCATATTGTTCCTGTACATCCATATATTTGCCTTTTTGACAGAAATGTAGCACTTCCATGTTCGTCTGTATGTCAGTGTATGTATGGTCGTAGTCAATCAGGTGCTCAGCGAAAGTTGATTTCATCACTGTGTTTGGTTTTTTGGAATTGGGGA
>JAGFPH010003702.1:129982-141303 GCA_018207615.1 Philaenus spumarius
TGTTTTTGGGGTTGGAGAATTTTTGCGGAAGTCGATGGTTCTATTGACTTTTTTTCAAGGTGGAGGTAATTATCTTGGGGAGGATGCTGCCATATTCAGTTGAAACAAAAATAGAATTAGCCTCAGGGCTATAGAATCTGATTAGCCTTCTCTTTCAGTGGTGTTTTTTATTTATTGATGTGTTTTGCGAGCAGCTTATCAATCATAGAGGCATTGTATCCATTTCTTGTGACAATATGTTTAGTTATGTTTTTTCCTACCACATCCAATAAACATGCCGACTAATTTCGTTCACCGCATGGATAAGATATGAACTAACAAACGCATTACAATTGCTTGCTTCTCAAAAAACGCAAACCGACGAATCTGCAAATTTATTCAAATCAACTCCTATAAAAGCGAACGTACGTACGTGAGTGACAACATAATTTATCAGCAGATTTCACCCATCATCTGTAATACTTAAACAGAACCTAGTATTGATTATACTTTGGGGTTATGTTTACAGATTCAATCAATAATATAAGTCTTGTGAAGTTGATTTTTTTAAATTTGAGTTTCACAACTAATGCAAGCTACAATACGTAATAAAATTTCTTTGATGTTATAAAATGAATATAAATACAACCTTTTATTATCAATGTATTCATTTATACGAATTTAAAGAAGATATACTCAATCGTTTAACTTCGGAAACATTCGTACATCTTCGTATAACATATAAACATATTCCATTATTAATTTCTTCATTATAATATTAATAATTTCTATATCATTTGATATGTCATTATGAAGTAAAAAGCAATTTAAAGATAATGTTTTTATCAATATTTAGATATATAATCTATATATATATATTATATATATACATATATATATATATATATAAAAGCGAAACACCACTCACTCACTCACTCGCTCACTGACTCACTCATCACGATTTCTCAAAAACTACCGAACGGATTGAAATGAAATTTGGTATGTAGTAAGAAAGGGTTTGAAAAAATTCGAAATTTTAGGGGGGGGGGTTTGGGGGATTAAAGTTATTAAATCACGATTTCTTCAAACTACCGAACGGATTGGAATGAAATTTGGTATGTAGATTCCTCTAGGGCCATAAGTGTTCTCTAAAAAAGGGTTTTAAAAAATTCGAAATTTTAGAGGGGTTAGGGGGTAAAATGACTAAATCACGATTTCTCCAATAATTACCGAACAGATTGGAATGAAATTTTGTATGTAGCTTCCTCTAGGGCCATAGGCGTTCGCTAAGAAAGAGTTTTAAAAAATTAGAAATTTTAGGGGAGTTTGGGGGATCAAAGTTATTAAATCACGATATCTTCAAAACTACCGAACGGATTGGAATGAAATTTGGTATGTAGCTTCCTCTAGGGCCATAGGTGCTCACTAAGAAAGGGTATGAAAAATTTCGAAATTTTAGGAGGGGTTTGGGTGGATTAAAGTTACTAAAATCATAATTTCAGATCTTTTATTATTATGACAATAGTGCTTTTATTATTTAAGATCTATATATATAAAAGCCAAATACCACTCGCTAACTGAACACTTAAAAAGAATACAATTACGTTAAAAAGACTGAAAATACCAACCACCACGGGCTACGCCGTACGGGTGAGCTAGTAATGTATATAAATTCAAAAATTTTAACAAATAGGCCTACAGTTTTATAAACGTTATAATTGCAAACATTTACCAAGTTAAAAATCTCCGTCAGCATAGTTAGGTAGGCCTAGACAAAGTCTGTTGTTTTTAAATATTTTTTTAATGATGTATTTCTTAATATTTTTAATTTTTAATAATTTACCTGCTAACACGCTTCTTCATCAAGGGTTAGTAATTTAACTAAATTACAAGTGAAAAAACATGGACCAAGACCGGGATTTGAACCCAGGACCTTTACCATCCCATGGTAACGCTCTACCAACTAAGCTATCCTGATCACCCCAGATGTTGGTCGATGTATTTCTGATGCGTATCTCTAATTAATCTGCCCGTGATTTTTCACGGGGGCTCACTAGTTGCGTAAAATAATAATTGGTACTTTTAACGCAGAGTAGCCTGCCTAAACGAAAGGACGGTAAATAAATTGGTAACTGTAGACCTTAAAATAAATTTTAACTAATGAACTTTGGGAAGCTTTAATTGTGTAATCAATCCAAACAAAAGTGTTATCCTTGTTGATTTCCGAACTTTATATGGTTTCTAGTTTATTACTTAACTTATTAGTCTAGAAAGTGATATTGTGGGCATTATCGAAATATATATTTTACGAGAAAACATATGTCTTGGGAATATACGTCATATACGGAGTGTCCCCGAACTCACTGGACCCCTTTTGTGCATATGTTCCTGGGATCCAGACAAACATATTTCACAATATAAACATGGTGCTTATTTTTTCGTCTGTCTGTCTGTATGTGTTTTTTACAAAATACTTAATATTTTTGGAAGAAGTAACGATATTGAGATCAAACTTTGTATACCTATTTGATGCGTAACCTTTTATCACTGTACGAAACATTAGAAGATTTAGACATAATATATTTATGTTTATCCTCCTGGATTGTTAATTCAATGAATATATTAGAAAGGTTAATTACCTTCTATTTCCGTCTGACAATCCATGTTTTTTCTTCCTGCTTAGGATGACTAATTTCGACGGTTAAACCGTCATCGTCGGATCCTTGTCCATCATAAACAACATAAAACAACATTTTTTTTAACATGATGAACAAGGATCCGACGATGACGGTTTAACCGTCGAAACTAGTCATCCTAAGCAGGAAGAAAAAACATTGGATTGTCAGACGGAAATACAAGGTAATTAACCTTTCTAATATATTCATTAGAACATTGTTTGAAATATTTTCAAAATGGCAGCCGTTTATAATTTTTAATGTAAAATATCTCAAAAACCGTTAACTTTACAAACAAATTACAAGAGACAAAAAAGTTTACTTTTATAATGACAAACACAATATTTTTTATTTTGTTTCCAGCTCAAAGAATAACAGAGATATTGACAAAAAAAAGGAAAAATTTATTTCTTGGTAGTTGTCAACAATACCCAGAACTACTCTAGAAACAAAATATTTTAAAGTTATTATGAGCTAAAATAATAAGTTATTTGGATGATGTTCCAAGCACTTTTTGAGCTGATTCCACTAGCAAGAAATAATGAAAAAAGTTCATATATTCGCAGGTCCGGAAATGCTTCGTTAGAGAGTTACAGCTGGCGAAAGATTTCCCCCGTGTTTCAGATTACGCACAGAAACGAATCCCTATTGAAATATGTAGGGCGTTAATTAAGGTGTAAAATTTAATTTAATTTACGTAAGATGAGCAGATAAACGTAATAAAATAGGTCCCCTGTATATCATGTTTTATGAGACCGAATTTGAAACCTAAATTACTCAAAAACCATACATTTGAACGAAAAATGTCAAGACACCTTTTTGTAGTCCTTTTGATTCCCCATCGGATGGCGGAACTGTAAAAACAATCGGAAGAAGGATAATAGTTAAGTTATGTGTAATAATGGATTGTTCAACCCAGCATACTATACCAACACAGTAAACACAGCAATATTGTATGTACATTTGCTGTCATTATCTTTAACTTAGCTATTATCCTTCAACCGATTGTTTTGACAGTTACACCATCCGATAAGGAATCAAAAGGGCTACAAAAAAGGTGCCTTGACATTTTTCGTTAAAATGTGCGGTTTTTGAGTAATTTAAGTTTGAAATTTTCAATCAGTCGCCATTTTGAAACGCATGATTAGATTTAATTGTTTTTTTTTTTTTAGATATACGAGTCATTGTTAGGTTAAACTTCATGCCGAGTTTGAACTCAATCAGTCAAACCGTTCTCTAGGTTTGAATTGTTTTGTACAAAAAACAAAATTGCGCATTCTGGAAAACAAAGCTTTTTCGGGCCTATGTTTATATAAACTTTTTTTTCTTATTTTGACCCAAATAACCATTTTCCGAAGTTTGATCCCGTAATTACTGGACACTCTGTATATTAATAAAATATAACTATGCTAAATACAAATAAAACATGATATAAGACAATCTAATTCTCGCTCAAGTACATTAACTTTTTTGTTGCTGTGTATTATTTTGTATTTATTGTATTAAATTAAGTTACATAGTATATTGATTATGTTTTCAAATTTTCCTTGAAACCGGCGATTTGTTCTGGTTATGAAGCAATAAAAAATTATTACAATCATACATAGAGTATTTCTTGTACCTCCATGTGCTCACGTTTTTATATGAATTTTATTTTAGTTCTACTATTCATTCAAAGTTAGTTCTAAAAAGAAAAATTAGTTTGGCGGTACAACTTGGTCAAAATTGGCCGATTTACATTAAATTTAGTATAAAAATAATCGAAATTTAAATACAAAACGTAATGTGATAATGGTTTTTAATAATTTTTTACAATAATTTAACTGACTTTTTGGTATTAGGCACCTAGTACTTGTTTTCATTGAGTGCAGCCAAGCGACACTAATTAGTGTCGGCCGGGCGGGAGACGCTAACCTTTTCTTGGTTCAGAGTTACGCTGTCCACAACTATAACAAAACCTAGCACAAAAATACGTCGCCACTCATGATGACTGCATGAGACGGAAGAATATGGTTCCAATGGACGACCAGCCTTAGGCATCTGTACCAATTTTACCAACCTGTGGGCATGAACTCAACCGATGTTATGACCATCTGAGAAGGGCTCGTTGCCCGTAAACTTAATAAACCTAACTACTAATTGACTTCCCTTTATCACTTACCAAAGATATAAAACAGAGCATAAACAATGGCAGCGATGCTTCAAAGAAGTGCAAAGGTTTAAAATTAAACTCTTTAATTAAATGGACGGCCGCGCCGCCTTTTATGTTCTTTTTTCGAGTTGTACGAAAACGCAATTAACTTCCTTCACGAAAGCAATTGCTTTTATAATGACAAGTAATGGCAATTGTTTAATTAGCTGCCCTTCGTTTTGGGATGGTTTAGGAAAAGTGTTCTTTACGTGTAGCTATTCTGTTGGAATAAAACGTGCACTTACAGCTAATACTCAAACAGCTGTTCACGACATATTCAGTTATGCACGAGCTAAGCTACAACATCCCTAGAATTAATGGCAAAAAAAGTTACGTACGTGGACGGGCTGGGGCTGACAGACCCAAGAATAAAAAATTATACATAAAATTGAAATTATTTTTATTGATCCAAACATGTTTGTCTGTCAAACCTAGAAATGTTTTTAGTAGTATTGCACTATTTTAACAAAAATAATATTGCTCTCAAACAATGATATACACAAACTTTGGGTCTTAAAATGTTTAACAAAAAATACATCGATTTCTATAAAACTACAAGAATATGCTATGATTTTAAATTCTCATTGGGTTTGATTTTACGTACTATATGGAGAATTATATTAAGGGGAAACTATTAAGAATTTAAAACAAAATGTTTTTGGAGTCAAATAAGCTATGTAAAAAATCACATTAGCGGACGAGTTGGGTCTGTCAGACCCACACGATATTCAAACGCATGACAACTGTTGAGGTTTGAGTTGACAAACTGCGGCACCAGCTCATTCTGTGGACTCTTTTAGGAAGGTACAAAAAGAATTTGCGGTCTGCAACGGTTGTGACCTTGAATCTAATTTAATATAAAAACGTCTGGGCCTACAGACCCTGCTCGTTTGTTCTAGGATTAACCGAATACGTGTGTCACACCCTGTATTTATACAAAACTAGAAGATACATAGGTTGAAGTCACTTCATAACAGTGAGGCGTTACCACAGCCCAGATTTATTTTAACAAGACTTAAATGAACTATATAATTAAAAAAAAAACTTACTAAACTAATGTTAGTATCTAAATATACAATTCGTTTTAATACGTAACAAGGGGTCGCCGCTCAAGCTCGCTTCGCTTACCCCCTGTGGTGATTTGCAACAAATTGAAACAAATGCAAACAGATTATTGTATAGGCTACTAAATTTGTTTTACTATTAATTAGGAAAGAGGCATTTTGGATATGAATATGGCGGTAGGGTAAAGGTAACCAGGATCCTGTTTGTGCAACAGGGCAAAATTTTTGATTTTGGACAGAGAATATGACAAAGGCACTTGGATCGGGGTTAGGTTGATCTGGATCCTGTCACATCAGTTGCTTGGAACCTTATGATACTGCATCTTCACTTCACTACTACTACCATTTATCATTAAAAAAAGTTTATAACACATTTACTGTACAACAATTGTAGAGCCGTGTACAGGCATTTTAAGACTATGGACGCACATGTGGGTCCGCTTTAAAATGTTAGTGATTATTACGTAGATTCAAAAATAAAAAAAACAGTAATTTCTACACATGTAGGCTATAAATATAAAAAATAAAAGGTCAGCCCCTAGCATAGGAAATACGAAATTTGCGTAGCAGTGAACGTGTTAAGGGTTAGGTAAACATCCACTATTTCGTTTGAAAGATGAATCACATTTGGAAGCGGTGTGGGAAATGTTTTTTCTCCACTTACGCCCTTTCCCAACACCCCCGGCACATCGCGCCAATGCGAGGCCAAGTGTCAGGATTCACGCCGGTATCTGTAGACCTATACTTAAAAGCTGACGCTCCGCGCAAGTATTCCTTTCCTACGTTCTGTATGTAGTAAATAAATTTAGAATCACAGTACAGTTAGCCAAAGCCAAGAGCTCATAACGACTGAACATGTGGGTTCTAACTTTAGTACAGGTCGGAGATATGCAGCCATTTCCATTGCTGTTAACAATGAATACTTAAATGTTAACAAACGCAGGTCTTATGGACTCAATTCTAATAGATTTTTCTAGCTTGAAGCTGTAGTACAGCAATGAACCGCGACGCAGCGCTGGCAAACCGTTTTGTGCGCGTTCAAGAACGAGAGAGTGCGACATACGCTCTTGCTTTATCTGAACGCCATGTACCATAGAGAGAGGGGAAGAAAACAATGTATCTCGCGCTCTCTCGCACTTCACCGCGAGTTAAATGGTTTGCAAGCGCTTCCTCGCGGTTCATTGCTGTACTACAACTTCAAGTTAGAAAAATCTATTAGAATTTAGTAGACAGGACCTGCGCGTCTTAACTTTTAAGTATTCACATGTTTATCCCATGTATATTTAAATATTTTCAACCAAAAATAACTATTTAAATTGAACGGTAAAAATACTGTTTTAGTTTTTGATAAACTGTTTCGTCGAGTTTTCTTGACACCTACAAGTATCACAGAACATAGATTAATCACTACATAGGTGGCGCTTTAATATCAATAATTTCACCGTCAATCTTGCTCGCCTATCTACCGACAAATTTGCCATCCGTTTCAAGTGCACACATTTTTATATGGAAATATTGCGCTTGTGGTATAGGTTTGTATGCTGTTATAAACTATCTTTGTACAGTAAGTTGAGCAATAGTCCAAAAGTGAATATTATGTAAAATGAATATCCAGGAACGTGGAGTTTTGCCCTCTTCTCGAGGCCTACTATTCTCGTACAAGACGATGCACAGGGATTTTTTATTGTGGAATTATTAAAACAACAAAAACAGTGAAACGTTTATTTATACTAGTACTTCTGTGAACAGTAGACCTCGCTCGTTGAAATAACAAATGTGGTTTCGAGCTTAGGTTAAAAATAGTGTGCCAGTAAGGAAGTAAGCAGAAGGTTTAGCCAGTGAAGCATTATTTTGCAATTCCCGCGATTCCGGGGAATCTAGTTTTCGTTTTTTTCTTTTCTTGAGCTTTAACTGCTAAAGGTTTTCTTTTAGGGGGCATTGTGTTTTATTTAGGTTAATAATGCGTAAGGTAGCTAAAAATATCGCGTTATTGAGGGAAAACATAGAATTAAATATTTACATACTTAAATAACTATAACTTAACAATGTATTAACAGTTCCATATCATATTCCAATATTAGAAATAATGAAAACAAACGATGTTAAAGCGTCGTGATAGTGATCTCAACCCATGTACCAACACTTCCCACGCTGTCCAACGGAAATGTACTGTATGTCCTTTAACGCCGTGAGGTTTCATTTGTTACATCTCATTTTGTAATTCAAGTCAAGCTAAGTCAAATACTTTAATGAAATAATAGTTTACAAGTATACAGTTCAATTCTTTGCTTTATTCTCTACACTTTCTTATAATAATATGTAATTTTTGGGCAAAGATATATTCCTAAATTACGATTCAAAATAGGCCTAGTTTTGTTAACAGTCTTATAGTAGGAATATAAAAAATGGTGTTTTCAAAATAAGAAATTTGGAATTGATAAATATTTGTATACAGTTCTATTTAGAACTAAATTGAGAAACTTTTTTACATTTATGAAAAAAATTACAAAATTTGTTTTCTTTTCGTTACCAGACATGCTTGTTTCTTGAGCTACTGACTTTGTTAATTTTACTTTTACAATCATTTTCAACTGGAATATATGAATTCTTTGAACCGTTATCTACAAAAAAGCTATTTAACAGTTTTGAATTGGTTTAGAATAAACGTATAAAAACATGGTTAAAATACAAAAAACTTGGACGATTTTTAACAAATTTGAAGTTTACGGCCATTTTGTGAGCTTACCGTTACAGATACGGAAAAATCAAGAATACAACTTTGTTGAAAATGAAATTTGCTACACGCAAAATGTTATTAGTTTTTAAATTCGACTTAATGTTAAACCACAAACTGGCTTTGGAAAAAAACTTACACTGAGAGAAACGGTCCGGCCGCCATTTTTATTTTATTTAAGGGGTTAAAAATGAAAATTGGAAAAACCCGTATATACATCGCTCGGCCTGGGAATAAGCAAAAAATCATCAAAATCGGTAAAGGCGTTTGGCCGTAATCGTGAGACAGACAGACACACAGACGAAATGCCGAACGGTCGAGCTAAAACGGGGACCACGCTTCGCTCGGTCAATTGACTAATAGGCCTATTTTCTTCGGTCCTGGGTTCTTTAGTACGTTCTAGTCAATATCCAGCTGGTCATTTAAATAATTGCTGTTAGTTGTTTTTGAAGTGTAAACTTCTATAGGCGCACCACGTCCAACAAATTTCTATACATGTGTGTATAGCAGAGTATATAGATTACTTGTTGCTTGGGGTGAATCGGATTTTACCGTCACGCGTTTCACCATGCTCCTAGTGTGAAACGCTCTATTCCATCGGTTTGAAAAAGTTTTGGTCTTGCCGAGATTCGAACCAGCAGAGTCCAACGCCGTAGATTAGCGCCTTAGCCGGTTAGGCCACGATCGCATTGTTAATTTAGCGTATTTGTGTTGGGTATAAAAGTGAAACAGATTGTCCTACGTCGTATAGGCTTAATCTGTTAATGTTAACACAATGTATAGTTTAATTAGTAATACCTCTGAAATGGACATTGCGCTTCCTCATTTCGTAAGTTGTGTTAAAAAATGTGCATTGTGCTTCCTCATTTCGTAAGTAATAATGTTAATTACACTTCTCACGTGTGGTCTTGAGCACACAATTACATTTTTATTTTAAACGCCTTATACATTTCATGAAAGACCATACAAACTACACGTAGGTCAAACTTGAAGAGCGTTGAAATTCCGTTACAAAGAACACCTGCTGAAAATACCGTTCTGGTCAAATCCAATTATGCTACACTTAATAGACTGAAACTACAGTTGCAAGGACTTTGGCAGTAACTTTAAACCAATAAAAATGTGCAATGAAGGTGGATTTATGAATGCTATGGAAGAGTTTGAAATTTATAAAGCATTTAAAGTAAAAAACTAATAAAATTATAGTGAGATTATCACGAGATATAAATAACTCTTTTCAGAAACAGCTGATTTTATGTATTGCCGTTTGTGGTTTTTACGCCTAAATAGTTTTATTGGAAGAATGAGGTAAAGAAAAATAATTGAAAACAATAAATAACCATTCAAACATAAAACAGATGATTAGAATTATAGGCCTACTTTAATACGTGTAAAGTATAATACGCAAGCATCTAATGGTTCCCTATGCTACTTATTAACCCGGTACACGCGGCGCATGCGCGTAGACCATCTATGAGGTATGTGACGGAGAGAGAGGAAATAATTCTCCATCTCTTTATTCTCAACTGCCCGTTAGAGTCGGTGAAGAGAAACCGGTTCAGGGCAACTCATGTTACCGTGAGTAGAGGAAATGCTACGTATGCACACAGTACGCACTGCGCATGCGTGTAGAGTGCGTATAACGCATTTGACAGAGTAGAGAAGATTCTCCCACTCTTACCTTTTAACTGTCGGTTGAAGTCGGAGAAGGTCTAGCGTTTCACTTTTCGTCTGATATAGTCCATTTTGCTTCCCTTTTTCCTACCTAGCCTAAAGAATATTTACTTTTAAATAAACGGTACCAGATAACTGCCACATACTTTCTCCCAGTTGAAACTTTATACCTTCCCAAGAGTAGCATAGGAGGGGGTTATTAGCGAATTTCCATAGGAAAAATGAGCTATTGCAGTGGCCCTTATGGTGAGACCCAAGGTCGGGAGTAGCAAATGAGCACCGATCATGGTCCCCAGAACACGTTTTGGGGTGTCATTAAAATTCATATATATATATGTATATATGTGTTCGCACTCTAGCGGTCGCATTTTAAGTCCGATTTGGTCCAAAATTGGTACACGTGTTGGTTGTGTAAGTGGCTCGGACGAGTTCGTTAGCCAAAAAAATCCAACAACCGGAAGTAAGTTTTTTGACCGGAAGTAACTATTTTTTGAGATTTTTACTAAGAGAATGAATTTTTTTTTAGAGTTTTTTCTAAAAATATAAATGTAAGATGTTATTCTGCACATTTTGTTTTTTTACGCGACCTTATAGCTCGCTTGGTTCCCCCAAAATCGATCAAAACGTGAAATACCATAGAAGTACCCGGTTCAAAGCCATGTGGTGGATTCTACCGTGGGGCCGGCGTGCGAAGCACGCAATGCTTTGTGTGTTGAAAATACCCCTAATACGAGGTTTGGCGTGCGAAGCACGCAATGCATTGTGTATTGAAGACAATCCCAATATGTGGAATGGCGTGCGAAGCACGCAATGCTTTGTGTATTGAAGGCAATCCCAATATGTGGAATGGCGTGCGAAGCACGCAATGCATTGTGTATTGAAGACAATCCCAATATGTGGAATGGCGTGCGAAGCACGCAATGCTTTGTGTATTGAAGACAATCCCAATATGTGGAATGGCGTGCGAAGCACGCAATGCATTGTGTATTGAAGACAATCCCAAT